>QJSC01011232.1:1117605-1220519 GCA_003697955.1 Calidris pygmaea | reverse complement strand
TTTCTGTGTTGAGGACTCCAAAGCTGGACACAGTATTCCAGGTGGGGTCTCCCGAGTGCAAGATTTAAGGCCTTTTTTTTTTTTTTTAAGAAAACAGGAACCTTAGACCAAGCTGAAACCTAATGGCAGCAGTGTTCACTGTAGAAGGCTTCTGGGTTGGTCAGGCAGGACCTAATTTCTTCCCCAGATCTCATCTCCATCTCCCCTCTTTCAGTGTCAAACCCTTCCCCCTCCTCCTATGGCTCCCCTCCCTGATCACGAGTCCCTCCCCAGCTTTCCTGGAGCCTCTTGAGGTACCAGCCCCTGAGGAACCCCACTCATCACTGGTCTTCACTTGGACATTGAGCCGTTGACCACAACCCTTTGAGTGTGACCTGATGGAGCTCTCTGGTTACTGCAGTTCAGCTCTGAGAGCAGGCTGCTGGAAAGATGGGCACTACTGAGGTCCTTCTCAGGAACAGGGATGTTCCTGCCCCACCAAGCTGGAACCAAAGCATAGTGAAAACAGGGTTCCTTCACATTTTTGTTACAAATATTAGGGACTGTTCTTTAAAATAAGAATTTGTTTTTAATCAGTGAGTCATAAAAGCAAACCCCTTTGTGCATCCCCGGCAGTGTTTGGAGGCACAGGGCATACACTGGGCTATTGAAAGGCTGTACATGAGTGGGGGAAAATACCAGAGGTGAGTGGGCACTGTTGCTCCTTTTGAAAGGAAAAGCAGGGTTGAGTTAAAAAAAATAATTAAAAAAATAAAAAAAAATTGTGTTCATCATTCTACTATCCCTACTAGCTTCAAACTTAAGGTTCTTTAATTCGTGAAGTGTGAGGTGTTTCGTTTAGAACAGCCAATGCCCGCTGTACCTCCAGCTTTGCCAGCCCAATTTCCGAATGCCTTAGGGCCAGGGGCTGCAGAGCTGGGACACTGACACCCCCTGCTCCCCCCCACCTCCCTTTTTTTTTTTTTTNGGCCAGGGACAAGCAATTATACACTCACCCATCGTGGAGTGGCATCTTCAACAGCTCCAACAGGATCCTCTCAGTATAAATTTGGCTTTTTGACTTGTTTTGCTTTTTAAGGCTGAGATCCATAGAAAGAACCAAGTTGAAAGTTTTCAATTTCAGCTATTTTTTAATAGATAATCTTGCTTTTCATTGGTTTTTATGTTTCTTGATAGTAACATAGAAAAACCAAATATTTCAGGCTTGTGTAGCTTTAAGATAGCGCAGAGTCTGCTCCAACTCTGACTTTGAAAAAACGTACCAAATATGGAAAATTTAAACTAGAAGGAATTTAAGAAAGTTAAGAACAATGAAAGTAGAAGGTCGGATTTACATTTTGAAGTCAATCTTCATTTAAGTGACTGTTCTATTTTAGTAGACAGTAAATGCACATCGTGCAAATAAAATGATGGCTATTATATGAAACATTTTTTATAATAGTTTAGGAAAAGTCTTAATAATTCCTTTATAGAAAAATAACTTCTGAATTAATCACCAGAAGAAAACCAAAACCACAAGAGAAAAGCCCTGCGTACAAATGAAGCCAGTTTCAGACATTCCATCCCTCCATAGGTGACTGTTGGATGTTCAGTGCTGTGTCCAGCTCCTCAGCGCTCAGGAGCCATGGATTTGTTCCCCAGTGACTGCATTTGGAAACATCACATGGAAGCATCTCCCAAACAAGCAAACCTTAACTGACTGCGTGGATTTACCCGACACCAGTACAGAGGGCACTTCACCCCACTCCTTGTGCCATGGTCCATTTGTTGCTGGCTCCACCTGTGGGCACAGAGAACACAAGGGGATCAGGAAACAGATATCGCTTTTTGTTACCGGCAAGTTATGCCCTTTGTGTCTTTACAGCTTCTCGGGAGTCACGTCCTCTGTGAAATACCAAATGATGCTTTCATCAACTAATCTATTTTTTTTTTTCTTTGAAACTTTTCCAGCAGCTTAAAATATATGTCTTTGTAGGAAACAGCAGTGTTCTGGGAGGCGGGCTCAGCTGGCAGAACCCCAACAAGCTGTGGGCAGAGAGCAGCCTCTGGTGGCAAAAACAGTGTACACACAATAATCAGGAACTACTGACATTTCTTACACGACTCTTGATGTGAGCCATAAACCTCTAGAAACTCTTAAGCGTTAGCAAACAACTGGAGAGTCTCTCTTCGCTGGAGAGTCAGCAATACCCAGAGTTCAGAGTTGTCACAGACTTTCTCTTCAGTTGAAGAATGAACTAAACGTTGGTGGCCTGTTACAAATTAAGTGCCAGACTGAAATTTCTGCTAACAAAATTATCTAAGACTTTTTCATTGAAATTCAGCAAGAATGGAATAATGGCCAGGAGCAGAACCTGTGGCAGGGTTTGACAAGAATAACAGACATGCTGTTACGTGGAATCATCGCTCTCTGCCTGGTTTTGCTGAATAAAGGGAAAACCAGGGCTGGTCTCAGCAGGGAAATGGAATTGCCTTTAGAGCTCACAGTAGCTGGGCAAGACTGAAGACAGAGCCTCTGCCCGGTTCGATCGTGTCCTGAAGATGTGACACAGCACAGTGGGAGGATGAGCCGGGGTCAGAGAAAGCCTCAGGCCTGGAAATCCACAGAACCCTGGTATCTGCAGATGTGGCAGTTTGACCCTGGCTGGACACCGGGTCCTCCTGGGGCTGCAGGGCCATCTCTGCTCCTCTCTGCACCTGGAGCACCTCTTCCTTCAGCAGCCTCAGCTCTTCCTCTCACACATATCGCTCCTCTCTCCGGCTGCTGTTGTCCAGGGCTTTCCTCCACTTCTTATCCCAGAAGCACCATCACTGTCGCTGACAGGCTCAGCCATGGCCAACATTGGGTCCCTCTTAGAGCCGGCTGGCGTTGGGGGAAGGTTCTGTCTGTGAGAGAGGGGGGAAGGTTCTCACAAAAGCCACCCCTGTAGCCCCCCACTACCAAACCCTGGCCACAGAAACCCAGAACAGCAGAGTCCCATGACACCTACCCTCTTTTAAAAGATTCGACTCACAAGTGGTCCAAGAAGTGTGATGTGCATGTTCCTCCAGCTAAAGCCATCAGCTGCCAGTACCCATCCTGCACTGGCAGAGGAGGAGAGGACAGTCCAGGAGATGGAGGAACGGCATGATGCTGACACAGTCACCCTCAAGCACAGCAAGGCTTTCCAAACCAAGAGGTGCTTTACCATGAACCTGTTCCAGGAGTTATGCTCAACAGCAACAATGAGTGTCACAGGTGACACCAGTGAGACCGAGGGATGTTCTTACATCCTAGAAATATACATGTCTACCACAGACACCTAAAAAGGAGCTCAGGTTACCAGAACTTTTGGGGTTTGCACAGCAGGGAGAGGCTACTGAGCTTGAAATGGTTTGCAAATCTGTGCACACTGCTTTGGGAGAAACAGGCTGAACAGGTACATCTTGGAAGGGACAAAGGCTTTCAACAGCAGTTAATATTTATTTATTAAAATTAGGTCTTTCATTATAGTTCTCTTTTATTGTAACTTCCCAGATTTGCCAGGTGCCATTTCTTTGCCGTTCCGTCTGCTGCGGTTTCACACGAGCCAGAAATCCCCTACTCTCAATCCAGCCCTGTCCGTGCCCTTCGCAGCATGTGCCACGGCTCATTCCAGAGCAGCCAGAATTCACATCGCAAATTCCCCCCGAGCTGTGGGGCACCACCAGCCCGGGGTCAGGGCAGGGGCTTCCCGTGCCCAGGAGGAAGTTCACCCCTGCAGAGGGGTCCAGCAAACATGTGTCCTGCTCAGGCCGTCAGACAGAAGGTGTGACATTACCAGCTGTGCCAACGCCTTGGACCAACCCACACCTACCCAAACCTGTTCTCACCGCTTTCATCGCCACTTGGCTGCAGTCACTCCCGTCTCTGTGAGGTGTTGGAGGGCTACAGACAAAAACAACTGCATATTAACCAGCACCGTGCCCATCAAAATGATGAAATAAAGATCAACAAAAGAAGATGTCCTGAAGCCAGGCCATTCTTGCTGAATACCTCCTTGTTTGTAACAACCCACCAGAAGCCTGGAAACAGCCTTCCTGCAAGGTTTTGATTTTTCTAGCAAACCAGCTGCATTTGTTCCTTGTGTTCTGGCTTTATCTAGTTCATATTTAAATAATGAAAGTAAAGTACTAAGTTAAGACTTGAACTAATTAAAACAAACCTCCTGAAACAGAAGATACGATTGATTCATCACAGTATCATCAATGATGGTGCAAACACAAAACTAAAACGATACAGACTAGAAGGCACAAACAGGATGAAAAACTAAGTTGTCTATTATTTGCATGTTCAAAATACTGTTTTAGTTTCCTGTTTGGCTCTTGTTACTAAGAATACTGTCATAAGCAGGACATCTTAATAAATAGAAATAAATAAGGGGAAATAATGCACCTGATAATACAGCTGTCAAAATACAACAGGTGAGTAAAAGAGTGACTTGGTTGTAGAGGGAGTGCTCTTAATTATAGCATGCTATATTGTTCTGAATTATTAAATGTATTATGCAGAAGAGTTTAGTTTGCTCTCTATACAAATATGAATACTTAATTAATTCATCTCTATAGTACAGAACTTGCTAAATGTGCCCTGCACAGAGTAATAGCCAGGACCTTTTAAACAGAACTATCACATCCATTAATCAGGTAGTCACACAGCCATTGCTTATGTCATGAAAAGTAATTTCCTATAGCAGCAACCTTAAACAGTTTAAATAACATTAGAAAACCCCCAACAACCAAACTGTAAAATCAAGTTTCAAATGGCTTCCCCGCTCAGGTATAGGTTAAGCACAACCTGGGCAGGACAATCGGCACCTCGTTAATTGCCTTGCAATTGCACCCAGGGCAAGGCTGGGATAACTCCAGAAAAGACAATCCTTCTACAAGGTCTCATTTTCCATTAAATCCTTGGCCAGAATATGAATAAATTTTCAGAAGCAGATTCCTTCACAGAATATAATGTTCACAGAGGCCCTCAGAATCAGATTCTCTAATTTTTCACCAGCCATTGATTTTCTTCAGAAACAAGAGGGATGAAGATCAGAATTGTAAAGATTTTACTAATTTTCCCTCTGTTGGGAGCATGTTTTAGCCACGGACATGTCAGAGCACACGGTGCTGGTTTGCCCTTGACAGCAGGAATCATCATTTCACCCGATGGACAGCTTTAACACAAATCTTACTCATTTATATTCCTATTGACATTCATTTCTATACAGTCAGCCTGGTGAGTGGCAGGTGGGCTATACACGATATAAAAAGCACAATTAGCTGTTTTACAAATCCCATTCCTGCAACTCAAATATCCCTAAAGTACATTGCTGTTGCCCAGGAGAACAGTGACAATGTTTTACAAGCAGCTACCAGTCAGTTAAGGACCATGGGAGAAAGAACACATCCGTCTTCATGGGAGCAGCACTATTTTAATTTTTCCTACTCATTCAAGGTATACCCAAATTATATTTTGCACATGCTACTAATCACCATCTCCTGTGATCATAATTTCATATTCAAACAACACAAAGTTATTTACATTTTGTGGATGGATGAAATGAAGCAGACATTCATCTGCAGTTCTGGGTAACCCACCTGGGAACCCTCTAGAGAAGAGGGAGCAGAGACAGCGTGTTTCACGTTTGTAAGAGATGTCTTTCACTGCAGTCCTGTGGAAAGCACTCTATAAAATACCCGTCATTGACAGATTTGAGCATCACCTTTTGTATAAAGCCTGTTTGGACTCCTTGACTACAAATTGAGCAGCATATTCATCTGCAATCACTCCCTTAGAGAAAGTCCCAGCAGAATTGAATTCAGAGCGAGAATGGTGTCAGAGCTCCCTCCCGCCTGCCCCCATCCCACAGGTTCAGCCCAGGCACATCCTTTGTCCCCTCCCAGCCCAGGGGGTCGCACACAGGGACCCTCCTCACCCGCCTCCTCCTGCCGGCTGCATCCTAGCGCAGGACCCTCTGCCGAGGGGCTGCATTGCCTCACACAAACAAATGCAAGGAAAAAGTAATTTTTCCACTGCCCGGAAATCTCTCCCAGGAGTTTATGGAGTTTCTAATTGAGCGGTGAGCCTAAGGCACACACCCAGCCCGAAACCTCAGCCTAAATGAAAACAAACCCATGCCTTTTGGTTGTGGCCTGCTTGCGTAGGATCACGTTCACTGCGCACGTTCACTATCATTATATTGAAAACCCAACCCAGAGCAGGAAAAGAGGGTGACAGTACTGCAGTCAGGGTTCACACAGTACGTGAGGCTGTGAGACCTCCTGGCACTGAGCAACCACTGTACACCAGTAACCGGGTTAGACAGAAGCCATGGTACTTCAATAAATCCCAAATTCATTTAGCAACTCTTCTTATAAAGTATTTTATTGTCAGTAACAGAAATACAGGAAGATGCAAGGCACACAGCTTTTGATCATTTTACCACAAAGTGCTATTTAGAATAGAAACTTACTTTTAAGTAAACATGAGTATTTTAACGAGTATCTTAACATTTCCGTGGCTGTTGAATAATGTAAATTCTTTTAGGCAGTGTGAACTTCTCCAGGGCAGGCTGGGGCTTTTGGTGAGTCACTTGCAATGCTGCTGCATGAATTTTGTGGCTCATCTGTAACATTAGAGGGGGAGGGAAAAAGTGATAGAATACAGCTTTTCTGCTATTTTCCTAAATTCCATCATGAAGGTAGTTTAAGAACAGCAGTAACACCTAACTGCACAAACAGCTCAAGTGATCAATACATAAAACTCATGGTGACTCTGTACATTTAATGATAATTTCTGTTCCCAGAGTGACGTTAGCCTGACTACCTTCAGTGAACTACTGGGGTTTTTCCCCCTCCCTTTCTTTATGAGCTCACAGGATGAGCTGTCAGGAGAAGGAAGCAGAGCAGATCATCAGTATGCTAGAGTTAACAGCAAGTCGCTTCAATTTCTTATCTTCCCAGATTCAGATCATCATCGTTACAGTATCTAGTTAGTCTGACATTAGCTTCCCTCTCGGCATCCGCTCTGCCCTCAGACAGCTGCCTTTTCCTGCTCTAAGCTGGACCCTTGCAGAATTAAAGCTATTTCCACAGTGGGATAAAGAGCTGAGGACTAGGTTTTGTTCTGGGTTGTAATCCCAGCTCTGCCACAGACTTTCTGTGTCACTGATAATCCCGCCCCACATTCAGTGCACCTAAATCAAGGCACCACTTTAAACAGGGACACACCTTAGTACCTGGCTGTACTTTTCCGTACCAGGCTGACAAAACCACCCTGGGGCTGCTCGGGGTCAGGCAGGAACAGCACCAAACACAGCAGAGCAAGTCACTTTTTAGCCATCAAGCATTTTAGCCACACAAGCGCTACCAAAATAGATCATGTCAACAATATTCACTGGTAGGTGACAAACCTACACGTCAGATGACAGCAATCTAAGGAAAATTCACTTTTTTTTTTTTTTTTTTAATCTTTAGCTTTATGGAGAGGCACTGACAAACATGTATCTTGTTCTTGCAGCTGTACTTACTTTGCTCAGCACTTCTGACAGCAAGACACCCATGTTCTGAGTTCTTGAGAAACTGGCAATAGCACTGTAAGGCAAAAGAAAAAAAGCATTTAGCATTTCCATCTCACAGAAACAATTGTCATTTTCCAGATTTAATACAAAACGTTGTGCAATAGAAATTTTAGGTTTTGGAGCTAAATCCTTTAATCATAGTGAAGACGTATGATATTAAAAAAAGTGTGCTGCCTCAGAATAGAACAAAGCAAAAATCTGTATTGCAGGATATTTTATTTATATATTGTTTTATACAAAAATATCTATCCTTAAATCTCTCAAAAGGCATTTTTTTTGGTACACTGGGGAGTAGCTTCACAGCAGCTGAGCTCCGATATCCAGAACTACAAGATTTGGAATAAAGAAAATTAGGAATTTAATCTAGACCCATGACAAAAATTCACCCTCTGCTTTTGGGGATTGTTTCCTCTCACAGCAGCCGTTTGTCAGGCAAGAACTTTTACCCCAAGATCACAGAATGGTTTGGCTTGAAAGGGACATTAAAGATCATCTTGTTCCAACACACAGATCCCATTAACTTTTTCACATTCCAATGAAGAAGAGCCATGCTACCAATATTCCAAAAATAAAAAATCTGTGGCTATTAAATAATTCAGTTCAGCCACAGGAAGGGCTGTGGATCGCACATTCTTCTGCTGATACCATCATTTTGCAGTGACACCTCTGTAGTTTAAAATAGAGTTGAGAAAAACCATTATTACCCTCACACAGAGAACCAGAGGCCTTAAACGTGACTCTTCCACAAGCAGATACCGCTTTAGTTAATGATTCTGTGGATCAGGCAAGACACATTTCCTACTGAAATCTCAATTTATTGCCACACTGACAAATGTTAAGTTATTCAAGATCTGTTTATGCCATCAGATAATCATGGAAGATACAACAGCAAAGGTACACCTGGAAAACTGGCAATCAATGAAAATAAAAACCTTCTAACTCCAGAAAAAACCACAAACAACCCCCCCTCAAGTCAAATTTTTAAAAAACAACAAAAAAATCCCCTTTACAGTGGGTGACTCCAGGGAGCTGATGGGCTCCTTCCTCCTCCTCGCACACTCTTGCTCTTGGGTGTGTTTCTTCCTTCTTCAGCCTCAACCCCAGGCTTCCTGCAGCTGAGTTTCAGGTGCAGGATTTTGCAAAAATAATTAATTTAATTGAAAGGTACAGCAGCAGGGTCAGCCTGGGCTGGGTGCCTCCAGAGAGGGACGTTGAACAAAGACATCCCTGGGCAATTATACCCTTGTGATCTAGATACCTGCCCCTCACACATCTGTTAGTCCAATGGTCATTTTTGGTCTAGGGTCTTCTAGTATTCCTTTTGTGTGTCCAGGCAGGCCATTGACTGCTCTTATCTTGTTGATTCGCAGTCTCTGCTGAGGGCTGGAGCCTCCTTATCTTCTGCTTTACGCTGCTTGTGCACCTGCGCCCACTGGCAGAACATGGGGAACTGAAAACTCCCAGACTTAGGTAAAAACACTACCAAAACATCTGTGTTATCGACTTTTTTCTTATACACAAAGACTAAACACAGCACTGTACCAGCTGCTAGGAAAATTACCTCTATTGCTGCCTAAAGGCTTCCGCAAATCCAGCCACTCATGGCAAGTAAAGCTAGGCAAACAGCATAAATCACACCATATTAGAACCCTAAGTAATCTATTCTAATTAAAACTTACTTATTTAACCTAAACAACTAATATCTCTCAACAGGCCCCCCTCTGGCCCCGCTCCAACAGGTCCCTGTCCTTCTGCTGTTGGTGGCCCCACTGGGGGGCTGCTGGAGGCAGCACTGGGGGGGGGGTCTCCCCAGAGTGGAGCAGAGGGGCAGAATCCCCCCCTCGCCCTGCTGGCCATGCTGCTGGGGGTGCAGCCCAGGGGGCGGGGGGCTTGCTGGTCTAACAGCGCATGTTGCCAGCTCATGGCCAGCTTTCCCCCACACCCCAGCCCCCCAAGCCCTTCTTGGAAGCACTGCTCTCCATCCCTCCATCCCCAGCCTGTGCTGGGACCAGGGGCTGCCCCCACCCACGGGCAGGACCAAGCACTTGGTCTTGTTGAACCTCATGAGGTTCACATGGGCTCCCCTCTCCAGCCTGTCCGGGTCCCTTAGCTGGCATCCCGTCCCTCATCTGAAATCTCATCTGAGTCAGAAACTTAGAGACAAGGGCTCTGTAACTGAGAGCTACTAAAGTACTTGACAAAGTTCCCTGTGACTTCTGTGATTGAAATCCATCACCCCAACATGGTGCATATACTGTGTTCAGTCACCATTGACTGTCACGCAGAGAACTGGGGAACAGGAAAGAAGTCAGTGTTACTGGCTCTGCTTTGTTCCAAAAAATGTATTTTAGGTCAGTGTCCTCCAAGCAGGCGAGGAGAAAACCACACAAACAAAAACCGACAGTGCTGATTTCTGTAGTCTACCAAGAAACCGTGTCAATATGGCAGTGTTAAATATGGCTAAACCCAGTTAATTTAGGAAGCCTTCCTGACAGCAGCTAAAGATACTCAGAAGCTTTATCAAAAGTAATATAGGCAACTTAAACCCTGGGGTGGCAAAAAAAGCGGGAATGAGAACAAAGTCACCTGGATCCCTTACCTATCCTGTCTAATCCAGGTTTTTAAATGCTTACCTGGGTACTACAGAAATCCATAGTATAGGGGGCTCCTTTCTTATAGGTAAAAAGTTACTGATGTCTCTAAATCCTCAGCAGTGGAAGGAGTAACCCAGTTTTCAGGATAATTCCAAGATACGCTTTATCAAAAAACATGATTCTAGATGCGCTCCCAGCTTGGACAGGCCTCTCCAGCAAGCCCAGAGCAAGCCACCAATACAAAGACTGCTCAAAGGGAGTGCTGTTCTTAAGAGATACAACAGAATATTTAATCTTTTTTTCGTGCCAGTTTATTTTTATGCATAGAACTAGTCCCACATTGTGACTTCACGATAGGCATCTACATCTGGACAGGAATCAGAGCCCCCTCCTACAGGTAAAAATATTTGCTTATAAGTGCTTTTTCATAGCAAGATGACAAAGTCACTTTTAAAGCAACAACAGATGCATTTCCTACCCATACCTAATAAAGTACCGCTCTACAGTTTCCAAGGGAAGAGTGAATTCCAGGCTGTCCTCGTTCTAAAGGGAACAAACCCCTCATCTCCTGCTCCCAAGAGCCGACAAGATCAGACTGTGCTCTCCTCTTGGAGCTGGGCCACTGAGCAGCAAAACATTGATGTTTCAGAGGGCTAGAAAAACGTGTACACTGGGTACAGGAAAACTCATTAGAGAAGGACAACCAAGTTCCAGTCTCACCTTACACATTATTTTGAACATTGACAAAAGGGATAAATGTTTTAAACGCACACAAGTTACAACATCTCCCCCAGAACAGTACTTTAACTATTACATTTTGTCTTATCCTTACAAACCTCAAGTCTTTATCCATGAAAACTTTTTCTGTGAAACTTCAACGGGAAGCATCCAGCGCACGAGTGAAGGTAAAAAATGAATCAATTTTTTTTGCCCTTTGGATTATTGCCCGAGACTCTGCTTCGGGAAACCTACGGTGAGGAAACCTCCTTAACACTCACAAATACCTTAACCATCGTATGGAAGAGGAGATGTGCACCACCCCCTTGCACGGCAAGGTCATAGCTATCAGGACACAGCAGATTTGTTTAAGAGGAAATCACTGGATAAGGCTCCTCTGAACAAAAACTTGGTCTCACACTGTCTGGTTTCTGAACGTCACAGCGATTACGAGGGGTGCTGGGTACTCTGCAATAACCATGCACTTCTAGATATGCCCCAAAAGAATTGCAGGCTTTAAAAGGGAACTTTTTGTGCAAAAAAGAAGGTATGTGGCACGATATGGAGCATCAGAACTGGGTGGCCACTGAGAAAGTGTAAAATTGCAATAGAAATAAAAACCCGAGTGCCTAAATCCTACTTAGGCACTGTGTTCCATTTGGGATTCAGACTCTAATAGAATTTCAGGAACACCACAAGTCATTAAATTTTTACCGTCTTAGCCTTATATTGAACAACTTAACCTGTTGTTAAGTTCTATTTAAGAAAAGTGCATATATTTTAGAAAAACATTTTGTCTTCCTTTGAAAAAGCTGTATAAAAGTATTTGTTTTGATGACCACTTCAACCAGTCACTGCTCCCATAAATCAAAAGTAGAAGCATGCCTTCATCTGGGGGCAAAATAGCTTGAGTACCCTTATGAAGTAGAAACAGAAAAAGCCAAAGGAGAATTCAGGCTGAAATAGGAGATAGAACCTATTCAGGAGATAACAGAATCTTCAGGGCAGGTGGGAGATGCGGGTTTCACTTCCTTCAGAACGAGGACAGCCTAAAATTCATTCTTATTTCACTGGAAACTGTTTGACCATTACTTTATTAGGTATGTGTAGGCAACACATTGTTTTCCTTTCCGTTCCGTAACACATGGCAATAGAGAAGAGATTTAGCCTTTGCCTTTCATTGCGAGGCTCTGGCCTTAGATTTTGAAGCTGGGGTTCTTTTGCTGAGTTTTTTCCTTCTTTTCTTTTTTTTTTGTTTTTAAATTGATGTTTAATTCAAAATTGCCTTTTATCTATAAATTGACAAATTAATTTAAGAATTAAACTCTTCCAAGATTAAGAGTTGTTTTTATTTCCAAGCCCATTACCTATGAAGTGTGTCTGTGGGGTGGGGGGAAAAGCCCTGCAGGGCAATACCTTGTCTTTTCTCTTCCTGGAGGTTTAGCAGTTTTCTCAACAGGTCCGTATTCTTGCTTTTTAGACACCCTCATACCTCCAGCTTTGACTGCAAGAAGAAAATACAACGTACACTTAGAGAAGAAGAAAATGCTTATACCCCAGGTAATTTTTAACAACAAATCATCTTTCAATATTTAACGCTATGCTTCGCTCTTACACACATATGCAGAAGAAAGCTGAAGAGCTCCAACAAAAACTGTGAGCTTCTGTGTCATGGCATACTCCAATCAACTTCCAAATGCTACAGTCAAGAAGTGAGAGGGGGTTTGGTCATTGCTAACTATATTAAATCTTAACACCTTATTATGCTAATATGCATTCTTCCCCCCCCCGATCTCAGACGTAGCAGCTTCCATTTTAAATTTCCAAAAGCAAAACAAACAAACCTCTGAAGAGGTTCAGGCTTTTGAACAGTGTCACTAACAGCAATAAAGGTTTCATTATTTGCTCAAGCTATTCTAGAATAAAGAAAATAATGCAGGTAAGAACCAGCTGCACACTCATCTTATACTTGTGTCCTAACATGTTTAATTGTATTTCATTAAGATATCTGCCAATCACAAAACCAATTAGCACTAATTAAGCTACAGACGACGTAACAATAAAAAAATTAAGTTCTGAGGAATGTCAGAAAATTCAATTCTGAACAAAGAACACGTAAAGTTATCTAAAACATCTTGTTGAAAGAAATACTTTCTCCCTGTTCATGAGGGGATTTTAAACTTTAAAACTGCAGGAGTAAGACAGAACAAACTTAGTATGCATTGCCCATTATTTTGAAGAAGTTGCTTCATCTTACAGCAAGATTCCTATTCTTATCATGAATAATCAAGACTAGAGTTTTAGAACTCAAATATTCAGGGGCAGAAGTGAATAAGAAATGGAGGAAAGTTTCAAGAATTACTCAGCTAAATAGCACAAGAAACGCATTTGGCCATTTTCGGGGCAGCAGACGTGGCCATCTGTAGCTAACACCCGTTTTTTTATCAAATCTGCCTACTCACCTGGTATTTCCTGGTTGCAAATTTACTTTTAGAAACAAGAAGTCTCCTTCAGTCATGTCCAAAGCAGCCTTGCACTGCTGGAGTTCTGCAATATCTAGGCTTGGCCTTGTTTTTCTTTTTCAAATTACATCCGTACTGTTAATTATACTGCTGTATAAGCAGCAAATGAATCGCCTAGCCATCTTAAGCTGCAACTACACTAGAGATCTAGACTGAACCAAATCTTTTGGGAATCTAACTGCAAAATGGAAAGTCTTCTCTAAAATGGAAGTATCAACCATTTCCAATTATCTACCAGTAAAGAGAATCGAAGATTCTAAACATCCTCAGCTCACAAGGTGTGGGACTCTTCCTAGTCTTTATCAGTGGAGATCGTATGAGAGAAGCATCCCTACACAAGAACTACAAAGAATTTTAAAAAACCCAAATAAACAAACAACGCCAAACACCCTGGAGTAGTTCAAGATCTTAGACTGATGTCTTCTTGACACCCTTATAGCAAGTTCATTCAGAACACCAGTGAAAATTATCCCAAATATTCTTCTACAGCTTATTAGGTGCTTAGATTTTTTGGTTTTTTTAAGGATATAAACTGCAAATGGGAACCCAACTAAAATTTTAGAAGTAGATAACAAAACATAACAGAAGATAACAAAATCATAATGTTTGATTTGGGACCTTCACTAAGCACAGACGTGCAGGACTGGTGATTTCTAGATACAATCATTTTTTATAGTTTTAACTGAGCAAGGTGAAGAGATGCAGACACACATGGAGGCAAAGACGTTTAAACATGATGAAGCTTTACAAGAAGGAGAAGGGGGTGTTGGGGGTGGGCCAGAAGGAAGAAGAGGCAAAATGGGAAAAGGTATTTAAACAGAGTTTAAAAATCAGGAATTGTGTCTACTACCAACAAGCCCACAGAAGAAAGTTATTTATAATGATTAGAAATAATGCAGGACTTATTTCAAAGCACTTGAAAATAGCTGCTAGTAGCAGCTGTCAAACCTGCTCACACACACCCATGGCAGCGGAAGCATTAAATATGGATGCTTCTAGAACGTACCAAAAAGCTGTTTTGTAACTTGGCTTTTTTTGTTTGGTTGGTTTGGTTTTTAGGGGTTTTTTTCAAAGCAATTAAGAGAGATATCAAAGTTTTAATACAGAGTTTCCTCCTCCTTCCCCCTCACAAAACATAAAACTCCAAAGAAAGGCACTGAGCTCTGTAGGATCCCGAGGTGGGTTACAGACAGATAATATGGTCAGAATAAAGGCCTAAGAGACCTTCAGCCTCATCTGTCCCGCACAGCTGAAACAACTTACTGCTGCCATCCCTACTCCTCTGCCAGAGGCTGTCGCCTGCTCTGCGGTGACAGACGAGCCTCGCCAAGACACAGCTTAGTGTCAGGCAAACCCAGACACCGCCGGCCCCGCAGCCGGGCACCGGCTGGGCTGCTGTAAAGGCCCTTCTGGGTGCAACTCCACTGTCCCGGCCGCACGCACAGACTGAAGTCCAGGAGAGGCCTAGCAGCAAGCGAACCTGAAAAAAAACCTACTTATATCACAAATTCATGTGAAAGCATGCTTAAAAAAAGATAAACTTTCAAGACGACCGAACAGAATTTAGCGGTGTGGTGAGACACGCGAGCTGTGCCTTGTGCCCTTCCGGCAGCACCGCTCCTGACAGCCCGGGACACACACCGCCCGATCGCCTCTGGGGCGGAGCAGGGGCTGCCGGCGGCTGGTGGGGCTGACGGAGGAGCTCCGGGTGTGTGTGCCCCGCACCCGCTCCGACAGCCCGCTCCGCACGGGTCCCGCACGGACAAGCGCGGGCGCGGTGCCCGCCTGGTGCGTTCGGCACCCCCCGGCGGGCAGACACCGGGCGCAGCCCGCACGGAGCGGGCGCTGGCAGGGCCGCGGCCGGGGCTCGGCGTGAGGGCTGCCCCGGAGGCGCTCCCAGCCCCGTCTGGCCGGGTGAGGGACTCCGGGAGGGGGCAAAAAAAATAATTCCGGTGAGAGGCACGGGGTAGGACCGGAACCCTACAGACCCCCGGTTCGTCAGAACATCGACACCTGCTCCTGTCCCCGCCGCCCGACACCGCGCTCCCGGCGCCGCCCGGCCCTGCCCGGCCCGAGGGGAAGCAGCTCGGGTCCCGGGGCCAGCACCCGCCGCCCCGCGCACGGCGGGCCCAGGAGGGGCAGCCCGCCCGCCGCACACCGCCCGCCCGGCGCCGCTCCTCCCGCACCGCGACCGGCCCGTCCCCCCGCGGCCCCGCCGCCTCGGGCGGGACGGGCCAGGAGCCGGCGGGAAAGCGCGGCCCGTACCGGCCCTCCGCGGCGGCCGCCGCTACCTGCGGCTGCCTTTGTAGGGGACGGTTTGACTTCGGCGGCCGCGGCCACTCAGAGACCCCCCGGCGGCTGCCGCGGCCCGAGGAGCGCCCGCCCGCGCCGAGGAGAGCGACCGCCGCCGAGCGGGAGCGCCTCCCGCGCCGGGAGCCCGAGCGGCCCCGGTCCCGGTCCCGGCCCCGACCCCGACCCTACCTGCAGGAGGGCGCCCGCCCGGAGGCGGGAACGACGAGACGCGCCTTCTCCGCACCATGGCGGGGCCGGACACCGGGCCGTCTGCGGCGGGGGGCGGGGGCGGCGCGGCAGGGCTGGGGCGCGCGGGCGGCTCCGGGGCGGGGAGCGCGAGGGGCGTGGAGGGGCGGGCGGGAGGCGGTGGTGAGGGGCGCTGGGCGGGAGCCGCGAGGGGCGGCGATGAGGGGCGGGCGGGCTGACCGCCCGTAGCGGCCGGAGAAGCGGTGAGGAGCATGAGCGGCGGCGGCGGCGGTGGGGGGCGATGAGGGGCGGGCGGGAGCGTCGAGGAGCCGTGAGGGAGCGGCGATGAGGGGCGCTCCTCGCCCGAAGGACCGCTGTGGCGACCGGGCCGGGGGAGCGCTGCGGTGACAGGACGGGGGGAAGCGCTGCGGTGAGCGGGCGGGAGCGGCTCCGGGTGCCGTGTCCCAGCCCGTTCCGCGGCTCCCGCTGAGGAGGCGGCACCGAAAGAACGGTCTGGGACGGCCCGAGGAGAGGGCCCCGTGTGGGCCCGGAGGAGGGGGCGAGGAAAGGCGGGAGGAGAGCTGGGCGGGGAGTCAGCGTGCGGTGGCCTGCTGTCCGCCTCGCCCCGCTGGAAACCGCCCTCACCTCGGTCCCACCGCGTCCAGGTCTCCCCGTGTTAACTCCTTTTTCTTTGTTTTGTCGGGGTTGTTCATCATAGGCTTTTAAAATTCCTGCTACAGGCTCACAGTTTCCTTTGTGGTATTTTGCTTAGGATTTTTCTCACTTGTGTGTGTCTCAAGTTTTTTTATTGTTGTTTTTGAAATTTTATCATTGCTTTTGTTCCTGTGTTGTTTTGTTAATTTTCTTTTAGCTGGGTTTCCTGCAGAATCCAGGGTCACACATTCAGCTCCTGTGGTTTGATGTATTCCTGTGACAGAACTTTTGAAGCCCCCAGATGCTCTTGGCCATGTTTGACAGAGCGCTAGAGACTGCGGATGAAATCCTCTCTGCTCTGAATTTAGTGGAAATCAGTCTCTGGGTAGAAATGTACCTCACCTGAGGAAAAGGCTGTGTTGGAGCTCACACCTGGGCAGACAGCAGAGATCTTCAGTGCTACAGGACATCTCCTTTGGAATTCATGTCCCGCCAGAGCCAGTCACAGGCTGTCTGATCACAGAAACATCCTCTAACACACAGGCAAGTCAAGGAAAAGTCTCACTCACTCCCCCCCGGTGGGATGGGGGAAAGACTGAGAAGAGTAAAAGTGAGAAAACTCGTGGGTTACAATAAAGACAATTTAATAGGTGAAGCAAAAGCCACACAAACCAGCACAGCAAAAGAAGGAATTAATTCCCTGCTCCCCATGGCAGGCGGGTGCTCAGCCATCTCCGGGGAAGCTGGGCTCCATCACACTTAATGGTAACTTGGGAAGACAAACACCATTCCTCCAAACGCCCTCTCCTTCCTCCTCCTTCCCCCAGGTTTTATTGGTGGGCACAACACTGTATGGTCTGGGACATCCCTTGGTCAGTTGGGGTCGCTGTCCTGGCCGTGTCCCTTCCCATCTTCCTGTGCCCCCAGCCTGTTGCTGGTAGGGGTGAGGAGCAGGAAAGGCCCTGACTCTGTGTAAGTGCTGCCCAGCAATAACGAAAACATCTCTGTGTTATCAACACTGTTTTCAGCACAAATCCAAAAAAGTTAACTCCATCCCAGCCAAAAACAGCACAGTTACTTAATAGTGAAAGGCAAAAAGGCACATGCGATGGGGGAAATGCTTTTTCTTTCTGCTGTGGTAAAGATGGCTGAAATAGTACATGGAAAACAACGTGGAGACAAAGTAAAATGCATTTCTTTGTCAGCAAATGCTGTTGGCAGACAGATAGGAAGCACTGCTGAAGAATCACTGTGGAAAATGGCTAGAAAGCAGCCCTGAGGAGAAGGACTTGGGGGTGTTGGTGGATGAGAAGCTCAACATGAGCCGGCAATGTGCAGTGGCAGCCCAGAAAGCCAACCCCATCCTGGGCTGCATCAAGAGAAGTGTGGCCAGCAGGACACAGGAGGTGATTCTGCCCCTCTGCTCTGCACTCGTGAGACCCCAACTGGAGTATTGTGTCCAGCTTTGGAGTCCTCAACACAGGAAGGACACGGACCTGTTGGAACAGGTCCAGCGGAGGGCCACAAAGATGGTCAGAGGGATGGAGCACCTCCCTATGAAGACAGACTGAGAGAGCTGGGGTTGTTCAGCCTGGAGAAGAGAAGGCGTCGGGGAGACCTCACAGCAGCCTTCCAATATCTGAAGGGAGCTACAGGAGGGCTGGGGAGGGACTCTTTGTCAGAAAGTGCAGTGACAGGACAAGGGGTAACAGTTTTAAATCGGAAGAGGGAAGATTTAGATTAGATACTAGAAAGAAATTCTTCATTGGGAGGGTGGTGAGGCACTGGAACAGGTTACCCAGGGAGGTTGTGGCTGCCCCATCCCTGGACGTGTTTAAGGCCAGGCTGGATGGGGCTTTGAGCAACCTGGTCTGGTGGGAGGTGTCCCTGCCCAGGGCAGGGGGTTTGAAACTGGGTGATCTTTAAGGTCTCTTCCAACCCAAACCATTCTATGATTTGAAGAACCACGTGTTGTTAGCTCACGTGTCTCCCAGGAGGCTGGCTGTAAGGACAAGTATCTCTAACATGTTCAGCTTACAGTATTGCTTGATTCTTTTTCAGTTATGGCATACAGTAGAAGAAATCATAGTAAAAAATTGGCATTTTCCTGAATCTGCCAGTCATTATGATCTTTTGTATGAAGCCGATGGTACTCTTGGGTCCCCAGGCATTATGTGTGGTGATGGGCAGGAAGAGTGGAAGGTGGTTCTTACTCTACCCTTACCCTGTCCCTAAGCAGACAAAGTAAAAAAGGCCTGTGTGCATACGTGTCTGTGTGCCTTTGTGTGCTGGGAGGGAGAGCAATGAGCAGTATCTCAGCACTACCAACACTTGCTATTTTATTTTTTAAATTTTATTTTATTGTGTTGCAATACTTGGTGGCTTAAAAAGACAGCAATGAAAATACTGCTCACAGTTCCCTGACTCATGCAAGAGCAACCCCTGGCTGAGTCAGACAGCAAAATCTGCATATATTGTGATGAGACTGTGAATTTTGTCTGCAAGCAGTTGCTGAAACCATAGCATATAACACTGAAGAGATTTTTCTAGAATGCTGTAAACATGTTCTGCTTTGCTGTGCCAAAGCATTTCCTCACAAAAATTAGCTTTTTTTAGAGATTCTGAAAGCAAAACATGAAAGAAAAAAAACATTAGTCTCATGCTTTATTTGGGCTTTTCTTATTCTTGGATCTCAACAACCAAAAAAAAGGAGAGAGAATGTAAAAACAGGATGCAATTAAGTGGAATCAGAAATGAAGTAGAAAAAGTAGAAGAGACCATGGTGTAAGAAACCAGCGGGGGTTTACAGCACAACGGCTTCCTTGGGGATGACTACTGTTGGCTGGGGTTTCTAGAGCAGAAAAAGCCTGAACCAGGGCATCCAGTCTAAACCAGATTTGATTTTTTAGTTTGGTTTAGTATGTATAAGGCAGGAAATAGCTTTGAAATGCAGCAATTTCCTCCCTAGAAAAGCAACTTTGCAAATATTAAAGTCAATAGTACTGCATGCCTCTGCCAATAAGTATTTTAGCTTGAAATGGATGACAACAGCTTGGATTGGGGAAAGAAATTCTTTCAGATACAACGATCTGAAGGAGAGATAACAAAGGAAACTTTTTCTGAAGTATTTGTTCGGTGGTAAGGGTTTTTCATATTATTGTTACAGAGAAATATTTCTTACCAGCAGAGAAATAAATACTGATACCGTGACAACTAATAGTTATGTCTATTGGCTTCATGCTTCTGCTTAAAATACCAGCTGTGTTTGCGAGGTAGTCATCTCTGCCCCTTGTCTACAAGTATACTTCAGTATCAAAACCTAGTCCTTGGCTTTTGTTAAAAACAAACCAATATTCCTACAGAGGCATAAAAGCCATAGCAGTTCTCACCCACGCTTCCTGCAACATCTTCCACAACCTCTATAAAACTGACTGAAAGAAGGCAATTCTGAGCAGGTTTAGATTTGTATCTGTTGGTTTGAATGTTTAAGCTTGGATTTTCATACAGTTGTCTAAAAGACAACTCCTTCACTGCCTGTAAAATCCAGGCTTTAGGTCACCTAATAAGAGTCTATGCTTTTAATGCTAAAGTCATAATGGCAAACCGAGCCCTTGACCCACGCTAAATTGGTCCCATGGCACGGAAATGCAAGTGCAAACATAAAAACCACATTGTGCAGTTGAAATCTCTTCCTGCCATTCTCAGTCCTGTTTCCACTGAAGTCCCAATCACATAAATATCAGACTTCAGAGATGTCCATCTGATGCTAGGGATAGATTTCTTCCAATGGTAGTACGCTGTGAATGACTGAATTAGGAATGGAATTTATACTGTAAGGGTTCTATGTGTTTTTAGAATGTGGGTTTTTTTCATAATGGAGGCAGATGTGGGAAAGCCTGGGGGCAGGCACAGAATTTTAACTGTGATAAAGAGACAATAATCATAGGAAACTTTCCTGAGCGGTGCTGCTATTGCTCTGGAAAACATTCACCTTCGGTGAGAATTCCTCCTTGGAATCTACATTCTACAGGCAAGTTACTACCTGATTGCAAAGCTTGAGAAGTCTCTCGGCAGAGTCAAGAATCAACATGTTTCCAAGCAGACTGCCTGATCACTCGATCCAATCTAGCTAGTACCTATTAGCATAATTATGCATCAGGTACAGTCCACATCTAAAACAAGCACTCAGCACACAGGCATATGGAATATCTTCTTCGTGTATCATGTTTTAATTCATACCTCTGTGCTGTTAAATCTGTTGCTTATGACTCTGCAGTATTTTCCCTTATTCACTTTATTTCCAGCATTGCTCATTTTCAAGTATCAGAATTAGTAATTTGTGGTTACTGATCTAAACCGATACTGGTTTTACGTCTAGTAATTGAATGTGAAATACTATTGCTGTTCTCCAAAGCTCAGTTACAGATAGGCAATACATGTTTCAATTGAGGCAATAAAGCTATTTTTAAAGGCTGCAGGAGCATGATGGGGACAAATATTCTGATGCAGATATATGACTTTTTTTAGTCCTTGCTTTAAATTTTTTTTTTCCTGTCTTGGGTTTTTAGTTCAGCATAAGGTTAATAATGTTGCAAAGAACATTATTGTTAAGTATTTAAAACATGGAGAAGACCAATTAGTGAAGGCATCCATATGTTCAGTGATTCTTATATTGAGATAATTGTTCACTAGTGCGTATATTATGCATCTGACACAATCTGTAGGAAGTCTGCCTTCACATCTGTGACGCTTACCTCTTTACTCCAGGAACCCTGAGCAGTTCAAGTCCTGGCTGGGATCTGGGTGCCAGTTGTTTCACAGACTACAGGAGACAAAGAAGTGTCCTGGCGCCGTATGGTAGCCCTGGAAGGTAAAGGCTAATATCATTAAGGAGAAGATATACCTTACTGGCTAATTTTTGGTGATGGAATCAAACTTTTTTTTGATAGAATGACTGGAAAGATGTACCTTTGTCATCATGTGTTTTATCCACCCAAGGGTCCTTGTTAAAAAAATAATAATTACTGAGTAGTGGAATAAGTGAATCAATTCTAAAGAATAAAATTGCACCGTGCTGAGCTGTATGGGAGCCCTTACACAGATTTCACTACTTCTGTCCTACATAACAGCAACACTTGTTTCTTGAAACGTTAAGCATGAAAATTCACTGTGTTTTGTTGCTGTTCATCATGGCTTTGGACCTTCACCCTCAGAAAACAGCTTAAAGGTGGGAAGCAAAGGAAAGCAAAATATTTGTTAGTATCTTGCAGGTTTTACATGTCCTGTGATACTGAACTCCTGGGAGCTCGTTAAATGCAAATTACTTGTCAGTGTCAATTTTCCTGACCAGATATACACAAGCCACTAGGGGGCACGTGATACTCAGTAATTTAATGGTAATTCTTTGCCATACAATGGCTTCATAGCGGACCCAGCTATAAACAAGAAATTTACCCTTTTCATGGTGGGTAGAAAGTGATTCAAATTCTCCAGTAATTGCCATTGGAACAGCAGCTTTCTGAAGCAGCAGGGATTAGGGCACGCTCCTTGGAAGCGCCTCAAGAAGCTGGAAAATGGAGACAGAGCTGTGAATTGCCCTGGTCTTGTTCGGCGGGTTATCATTTGTAGCAGGGCTGGCATAACATTGTAGTAGTACAGAGCTAAAATGCAATTCCTGTGTTTGCTTAGAGGAATAAAAATGAAAGTTAAACAAGAGGAAGATGTTATAATTGATAGACTTTGCAGACTGTCATAAGAACAACACAGAGGTGCTAAAATTGAATAATTAGCTTTAGTATACCCATTTTTCTTCTGATTGTGTTGTTACAATAGTTACGGTGAGGTTCATCTTGCGAGGCAGACTGCAGTCTTGCCTTGTTTGAGTGTACAGGTCAGGGTCGAGGGTTAAGCCAACTGCAGCTCTCTCTAGCTGCTGCCCGATGAGCTTTTTCAGAGGCAGTGTTGCACGCAGCGGGTTAGCCCTTCTGCCTGAGGAGTCACTCAGAAGAAAATGAAGAGGAAAGAGAGACAGAGGGATTCCTCTTTCCCCATCAGACTGCAGGATAGGATCAGCACGTATGGGGCAGTAATACATACTATACTATATAAATAATATGCGTTGCAGACTGTGGGAATAGAAGTCTTGGGGCAGCACGTCCTCCTTGTGATCTTGTTTACGTGCTGCCTGGAAGGTGCAGGAAGTGATTTGTCTGTACTGTGTTGGCAAGGAAACAGAAGTATTTCATACTCTCACAGACATACTGCCACTAGATGGTGGCATGAAGCAGAGGATTTTAGCATTTGTAGGACCAAGAGAGCTGGAAATGAGCCTTCTCGGCCCTTCATATCTCAACACACAGGATTCGCAAACTCCGCGGCTTGTACCCTATGCAGCACTAAGGCAGTCTCATGCTATCTGGAGAGAAATCTTCACCTTAGTACGTTTGTCCCCATGGCAGGACAGCAGCTACAGTGCAACAGGGACAGTTTGTGCCGATAGCCCCGTGATCTCCAGCCTATCTGTGGCTCTAGCACCACAGCACAGTCCTACCTGCACAGCACCTACTGTGCCATGGGACCCAACAGGCTTCAGGATCTCACTCCTTAACTGCCACCACATCTAGCACGTTATTTTAAAACCACTTAGATTAGGGAAGGTAATCACAGACGCAAAGAAAAGTGCATGGCAGCCAGATCTGCAAAAAACACATGGAGACACCTAGGAAGTATTTCCAGAGTGACTTGCTTTTTTGTGCAATTTGTTAAGTCAGTAGACTCTGTTGAAGACTACATATTTAGGTTTCAGATATTTTCAACCTTGTTCAAACAAATGAACTTAGGCGTTTACTTGGGTTAGATGGGAAAAGTTAAAAAAAAAAACACCTGAGACTGGTATTGCTTAGTCATTTATCAGCTTCGTTGTCAAAATTAATAGCTGGTGAACAGTTGAACAGGGTGGATGGTGCAGAGTTACAGTCATTTGAAAGGAGAAGGGTTATAACAGAATTTCCTTAGCATGTCAGGCATGAGCGGGGGTCAACATATCTATACAATTTAAAAGATTTTTTTTTTTTTTTATTTCTAATGCTTGAATATTTAATAATATTTCAAGGTGTTCAAGGCCAGGCTGGATGGGGCTTTGAGTAATCTGGTCTAGAGGGAGGTGTCCCTGCCCAGGGCAGGGGGTGAGACTGAGTGGTCTGTAAGGTCTCATCTAACCCAAAGCAACCTATGAATATCAACAACCTAGACAAATTCAAACTAAATGCCCTTTTGACAACTGATGAATGGCCTTATCCCTGTTTCATTGTGTCACGTTTGGGCCAGAGTGGCCAATGACAACACAACAGATGCTCTCTCCCACCTCTTGCTCCAAGGAGAGAAAGGAAAGAGATAAAGAGATTTATGAATTTAGAAGAAACTAAACTACTTTAATTAANATAATAAATATATAATTATATAAAATAAAAAGGAAACAACAAAGTAGATACAATATATACAAAACCATACCAAGTTCCCAGGAAGATGTCACCAGTGGGCACTGTAGAATCCCAGGCTGGACTCAGCAATGAGGGGGAGATAACAGGTTGAGATCAAAGGCAGACAAACTGACAAGAGCCCCTCCCCAGGCATCAGCCACTGAAGGAGTCCTAATTCTTTGCTCCCTCAGCTTTTATACTGAGCATGGATGGGAGGGAACACCCCGTTGGCCAGTTTGGGTCACCTGCCCTGTCCCCTCCTCCCCACAGGTGCCACCCCTCTGGGGCAAACAACCACTTCAGCTGACCCTGATTGTCACAGCACGGCGGGTAAGGAATCTGCCAGCTGCAGGGGGTTAGAAGAGGCTTAGCCAAGAAATTAAACCGCTGAGCTCAAAGTTGTCTCTGCTCCACCCCAAAGCAGGACACATTGTATGGGCTTATAATTGTGTGCAATATTTGAAATTAGTTAAATCCTCTCCTAAATCAGCATAGTGGGTGAGTGACAGCTGTAAGTGGGATGTGGATCAATAGGAGTGCTGGAGAATTTACAGCCAAACTGAAGGAATGTGTGCTTTGCTCCCTTATTAAGCACTCATCTACAAGGATTGATTTTTTGGCAGAGAGGAGATAGCCAACAGTAGTAATTCAGCATTTCATGGGATATGGTTGTCTCAGTTTCCTGTGTGTCTCTGGCCATTCTGGAGAGGCACTGNTGGGATGTGGATCAATAGGAGTGCTGGAGAATTTACAGCCAAACTGAAGGAATGTGTGCTTTGCTCCCTTATTAAGCACTCATCTACAAGGATTGATTTTTTGGCAGAGAGGAGATAGCCAACAGTAGTAATTCAGCATTTCATGGGATATGGTTGTCTCAGTTTCCTGTGTGTCTCTGGCCATTCTGGAGAGGCACTGGCAGATTCTGGCTTGACTTAACTATTTGAATAATTTTAGGCCATAGCCAAGTGACCTGCATTACAATGCAGTGACTTGATTTTAAGCCTTTGGTAATGAGCTGGAGGTATTTTGTGTTCAGTCCTAATGGAGATCCATCTCTTCTCGTAGTGTGTGATTACTTTGTGTCGATGGACGGGAGATAATTCATTTCACACTCTTCACAGTCAAGAAAAATGAACCCACGTATGACTTTAAGAAGTAGCTGGAAATTACCCCATTGAACACCCTGCTGCTTGGGTTGGCATTTTACACATAATTTATATAAAGTAGAACAGACTACAAGGTGATACTTGGTATAAAAAATGGTATGCATAAAGATATTTACTAATGAGTAGGGTGCCCTGAAGTAGCAGGGAGGTGCGGTGGCTGTTGTGGCTCTGCGCTAGGACTCGGGCCGGTCAGTTCACGGCTGAGGCTGGTGACCCCTCACAGCCCGACCCAGCCCTGGCCGCGGCCATGGCCAAGGTGCTGCTGCAGCCTCCCCAGGGGAATGCCTGCTCTGCTTTTTGCAGCACTATCGATCTCTACTGGCGTGGCAAAGGAGAGCTGAGCTGTGTTTCTCCCCGAGGCAGGGCAGTGCTGGCTGCAGGCAGCGCCTGCAGGCGGTTGGGCAGACAGGGGTTGTGACCCAGCCTGTCATTAGCGCTGCCACACCCGTCACATTCTTTTACAACCACTTTTATTCCCTAGACGAACCACAGAGGCAAGAACTTTCTATTTTCACCATGCAATCGCATACCTTCCCAGTGAGCGCTGCCTTTTCCCGGCCGGTGTTCGACAGGGGTGTGGGTGACACCGGGGAGGTCTGTCTGTGTCACCTGGCCTGCCCGCGCCCGCTGGTAGCGCTCCCCTATCTTTAAATAAAGCGTGGGAGTTGAATCAGCTTCTTGTGCAGTTTGAACAGAGAGAAATGCTCTGCACATATAAAGAGAACCAAAACCTTAATATTATGTACAAGTGCCCATACTTAGCAACGGAACGGGCAGTTACATACGATGGTGTCACTGAAGAAGCTGTTGCAGTCTCTTTTGAAAACTCCATAAAGTATTCCTGTTCTGATACATTTTCTTGTCCTCACCACCCCCCCCCCCTAGAACTTGCCTACGGTCGGGATTAATTCTTGAAGTTTCTTTTTCAACTTCACTTCATTTTTTAAACGTACTAGTTTCCACAGACCAGGGATACTGTTGTCTGGATCGTTTCCTTGCAGGAGCTGGCATGTCGCTGCAGAGTCAGAGCATGCTCATTGGCAAAGTGCTTTAGCACAGATCATCATCATCATCCTTTGAATCACTAATTTCGTGCGTAGGCTTAACCCTCCTCCTAATAGTTCTGCTGATGGAGCTGAGTGTCTGCCGGTTGGTTTCTGGGGTAGCACTGCTGCTGGTGAGTGGTGGGTTCTCATCAGTCTTCATAAGGCTTCCAGTTACACCCTGATGGATCCCAGTCCCAAGCCCGCACTGGGGTAGTGACCAGCTCGTGTGAATGGTGGACTCTACCCTAGACATTTCAGGTGGTCTGTATGGTGGTGGTGACATGCAAAGCCCTCATGTGGTACGCTGGCCTTCTCCCAGTTTGTCTTCAGTAATGCATGAAATGGAGTACATAACACACAGGAACTTCTTTCATAGCTTTTGATTCTTTACTTCACTGATTTAAATGTAGCTTTATATGAATTTGGTTCAGCAGCAGAGCCTGCTGTTCTCTGTTCTAGAGGGATACCTGGAAATACAGTCCCTTTGTCTACCTGATGTTCATTTGTATGTGCAGGATGGGTGGCATGTTATCGGGAATATACCTTTCCTAACCTTCATTTTAATAGCAAAACAATTGACATTAGAGCTTGACATCAACAGTACACGAGGCTTATTTTCTCCAATAAACTCTATTGCAGAAGTTGCATTTAAGCAGAGAGCATAGTGCAGGAGCAGGAAGTCAATGCAAAGCAGGAGGCAGCACCTCACTGTCAGGGCTGAGGGCGGCTGGTATCGGGCAGTGCTTTTACAGAGCAGCTATTGCATTCTGGTTGGGCTGGCGTGTGGGGGGCACATCTCTTACGGCCTATGGCCACTGGGTTTTCAGAAAGTGATGCATCCATGTGGAACTCTGCGTTTGGTCTCAGTCCAGATGTGAGTCATCGCATGGGAAACGGGAACATTCCCCGTGCTCTAAGCCATGGAAGAATGAAAGAAATATACTTTCCCAGTTGTTTTTTTCTCTTTTCACCAGAAAGTTATACAGAGAATGTAACTGTTCTGTAAGAGGGTTAAAATCTCTGCTAAAATCTCACAAAGCATTAAGTTACTTTTTGAGTAAACTCATTGAACATATGCCAAACTTAGAAACATGTAATGAATCCTTTCCCATCAAACACCCTCCTCGACAACAGGCAAGGCCGAGGGAAAAGGACGGTGTGGCTGTTTCCTGTGTTTCAGCCCTCCTAGAGACTTAAAACTCTGGCTTCTTGGAAAAACACAGGCTGTTGCTTTTCACCTGCCGTGCCTGCTCCAGCTCCCGAAACGGCTGACAGAAAGCCTCTGGGATGCGGTGCCGTGGGTGCTTTGTCTCTTTGGTTTGGCACCCCCCGTTCTAACGCGCTGCCATAAATGAACTCGCGCTCATGGCAGAGTGAAATTAAAGTCTCAGCGGCGGCACCGTGTTTTCTTCTCAAAATTGAGAGCAGGCTTTGGACAGTGAACATTTACTCTGAGAAATAATCCATTCCAGATACTCTACTGCAACTTGTCCCAGGTTTGTGGGGACACCAGCCCCGTGAGGAGGTGCCTGCTGAAGCCAGCCCCGCGGCGGTTGGTCCCTGCGCTCAGCGCGTGTGACGCTGCAGTTCTGTTTGCTTGTTTTTAGTGGGCTGGGTTCGGAGTCGGTGTCTGGTGTGGAGAGCCGTGCAGCTGGTGGTGGGTTTGACTGTCCTACGTCACCTTCACAAAACCCAGTCTGGGGTTAGTCCAAGATTCCTCTAGAATATTCCAGTTGCACGTTTTAAGCATACCTGATCGGGTTTTATGAAAATAGCACATCCAGGATGATTACACTAGCATGGCTAATTATCATGTAATTATCAACTCTACTGTTAATTAAAACGCTCTAGAGAAAGCTAAGTAAATCTTCAAAAAAATAATTTGATAACCTGAAAAACCTAATAAGAGCAAAAAGAAAACTCCCTATTTGTTGACAATACATGCATTTTATACTGATGAATGCCCTGTAAGCTGTATGCATCTAAATTTAAAATATTTAGAATCTTAAATAAAGTAATGATATCTCTGGTTAAAGGAACTCACAGAGTGCCACTTTGATGGGATTGTGAGCCAAGGAAGATCCTGGTGGCTGGTTCCTGGCTTCCTTTGCAGCCTGTGACTTCTCCCACCCCCCACTGCTGTTACTGCCCTCTCTGCCCCTCCGCCCCTTTCCCCTTTCCCAGTCGGGGCTGGAGCAGCCCAACCAATGAAGGAAAAGTGAATTTGCCTTTTAATGTAAACCTGGAGCAGCCCCGCTTACCTGTTCTTATTTCACTGCTGCCATCGGGACACCCAGAATCACTGAAAACCAAAGAGAAGTGCCATGATGAGGAACAATAATCCTGATTACAGACAGTGGAAAGGGAACAGACTCTATGGGGGGAGGAAAGTATGTGATTTAGTTACTTAAAATAATCAAAGATTTTTATTGTCAATAAAACCAAGCAGAACGTAGTCAAAATGGAGACTATAATTTCTATGAAAGCAAGATCATCTTAATTTTCATGGGGAGAGCAAGGAGAGGAGCAGAGGAGGGATGGGAAGAAAACAGAACAGAGGTCAGAAATATCTTGGATTGCCCATATCAAAGGCAAAAATACCCATCTCGGGAGCAACAGAAGGAAGGTGCGTCATCTCACACTTTGCTCTGCCAGCCCGGAAAATCAGAATATCCACACTGAAGGAAGCTGGGAAATGGCCCAAATGTTTTGATATATTTAACCTCCTTAAATCCATGCAATTAGACTTCATATTCGTGGTATTTTTTCCAAATATCACACACAGACAATGAAAAAAAAATGAGCAGGGAGCAGCTTTCCATGGATGAGACGTCCATATTTATTGTTATTCCATGTGCATAGAAAATGGCAGTGAAGTTCCTTATGGAATGGGGGGAAATGGGAGAGGGGAGACACCGGACTGGACTTTGTGCTTCAGAATTACAATAGGCATTTTTAAAAGTTGGGGTTTTTTTCTTTTAAAATTTATAACATTTTCTTGGAATTGTTTTTGTGCACGATGTTTCAAATTCCTTTTAAAATGACAGACTGCGTTACAAATGGATGGCACTTGAACCGATGTGGCATTTCCATATTTACACCAACAGAGGAATTTACAAGACGGAATAGCGTACAATCCTGACATTTAGTAATAGCAATAAAACAAGGTCATCCATTGTATTGTTTCTGTACAAACTATCAGAACAAGACTTTTATTCACAGAAAAAAAAAAAAAAATCAGCTGTAATTTGCTCTGACCTACACGCTTTCCAAATGCATTTTACTCAATTCTCAAACCTTTCATCACATCGCCCACACCCTCACCAGACTACAGGAGCTACAAGTAATTATACCTAACACCTAAACAGAGCAAAACACCATCCCTTCCAGGTTTTCTTCCTGACAATTCCTCACTCAAAAAAAAAAAAAAAAAATCTTCCTTGTTCCTTCTTTTATTTCACTTTCACATTTCACAACCGACACAGCAAACGAGGCCATTCCGTTTCTTCCCAAGCAAGATGAGAAACACACCGTTGTTCTCCTCTTTGATGCTACACCCAGGAGTCGGGTGACCCTGGGTACTGTTCTGCTCGATAAGAAGATCGTCTGGTGGAATAAAAGTCTACGTAATTCGTGGTTGATTTCAGTCCGTACTGGGTCGTGTAATCTGCTGTAGCAGGAAAGTGAACGCGGTCGTCGAAATAGGGGTCTTCGTAGCTGTGTGGGGACTGCAGGTACAGTCTGTAGGCATCGTAGTTCTTCCTGTTGGTGTCCTCTTGACTGTAGTACAATTGCTGATGCTGTTGACAAAATGACAGAAAAATAAACTTTCGAAATAGAATTAGCAGACATAATACTAATTTCTCAAACTTACACCCGTCACACAGACCCTTTCCCTGAGGGTGCAGCTCTACCCACGATGACAGCAACAGGGGATTCAAACCTCTGTGAAATGCACCTCATTTGTGAATGAAACGAAATGGGAAAAGCTCTCAGCCTGCCGGCACCTCCTGCATCCTCGGGGTGATGCTCCAGAGGCAGTTCTTCGAGAGCAGAAGTACAGAACCTGACCACACCTCCCCAAAAACCCCCGAGTCAGGTCAGAAAAGTGGTCTCAGATCCCACCATAAGAAGAACATGCTCCAAACGTGACCACAGGAAGAAAACCCAAGGGTGACGGCAGCAGAGCAGCAGCCGTGAGTGTGAGCACAGGGAGCCCGGAGACTGGCTGCGCCGGGGACACGCTCCCCAAAAAGGGCGCTGATGTCACGGAGTTGGCTCCGGCTGCCACCAGCCCCATCAACCGCCGCAGGCTGTTACCAGGGTCGTCTCAGAACAGAACTTGGGAGTCACCTGTAGCCGCCTGTTCTGTTCTCTTGCTGGTGAGGAATAGGAACTGATGTAAATTGGTGAAGGTTTGCTGGAACCTGCGAGAAAACAGTTCATGGCGTAAACTTCAGTCTTTACTCTCCCGTCGACAAGTCGATTTGCTTCTATTTTACCCAGAAGAAATTACGCAGCACCCAAACAAGTCTGCAGATTTTAGCATCTACTGATAATATAACACCATAAAGGCAAATTTTGTCCCTCAGCAGTAGCTACATTGAAACCAAAAGGCTTTTTTGTGTGGCTGGCTTTTGTTTTACAGACAAATAACCTTTAAAACAAGGAATTTCCTCCTCTTTAGTCACTGCCATCTCTGTTGGTTTGTGACTTGGGTCAAATACTTAGAAAGAAAAGGGAGGTCAGGGAAAAGATGAATTATTGGCATAATTTAATAATAGAACAGTATTATATTATTAAAATATACAACTGCATGTTATTATTTATTACATAATAATAATATATGTAATGTGCATAATAAACAATTTTCTGAACAAACAAATAAACAAAATTCTGAACACCTCTCACCCCCCAGTATATGAACAGCCCTGCTCTGACTCTGGCAGTTATAACGAACACGGCAGGGAGAGGGGGAAACCTGCTCCGTTCCACACACATGGAGTGCAATAAATAAAAGTGGAACAACATCAGGTAGTAACAAGCTGCTGGTGCAACTGTCCATATTGTGATCGTATCAACTCCCCCTACAAGGAATATTTGTGTATTCCAGTTAAAAGTCCACCAAACTAGTAACTTACCAGTATAAATGTCTTTATGTGTAATGACGTCGCCTTGGTTATTATAATACTGCATAGAAGGTTGCGTTCTGTCGTATTCAGAGCGGGGTTCTCTAATTCCTAAGAGGGCCGGAGATGAGGACGTGCTGCCAACTGAAGGGGAGAGAGAGATTATCAGTCAGCCTGTCCCCCACCCGGCCTCCTCCACGTCCTCTCCTCCTCCCTGTCCTCCACCCGGCCTCCTCTTTCTTCTCATCCCTTCCTCCTAACACCTACAACCGAGACAGGAGACCGCATCCACCTCTGTTTGCAGATGATGTGACATGTTTGCATTTAGATGCTGATACTCCTGCTAATGCTCATGGGTTTATGTAGGTTTTGCTTAAACAGAGCGTTGTGCAGCACTGGAGGCAGGACTCAGTCCTGTGCGTCGCGCTGGGGCAGCTGAAGGAGCTCTGGGCACGACGGACACGCTGCTTTCCCTCCCTACGACACTACGGGTATATTCTTGGAGCAAACCAAACCTCTGTCTGAGTCCTTGCTTTTCAAGTCAACCATGTCATGAAGGAATGTGTGAGCATCGTCACTTTTATGTAAAGAAGTAATTAAACAGGAGTATCATAGGAACTGGTCGCTTATTTCAGCAGTCATGGCAAACAGGCATTTCTCGGTGTTAACAGATTATTCACGTAAAACTAGATGAGTAAATTGGATAAAATAAAATGCCAAATGAGGACAATATACAAGGCTTTGGGTAGGGTTTGTATCAGCCCCCTCATGAAGATCTAAATCCCAGCACTGAAGATGTTAAAGGAACAAAGGTGAGAAATAAACGAGGAGTCAGAAAAGTAAGATTTTTGTGTGTGCCTTGCCCATCCCAATGGGACGTGACACCACTGGGAATGAAAACAGAGTCCCCGTTACTGGTCTGTTGCTTTCTGTCGAGTCCCACGTTCTGTGAGGCTGCACCTACAGCGTCAAGTGAGGGGCTTGGGAGAGGGAGATAGTTGGTGCAAAGCCCAGGTGTGTCCTCTGGGTGTTTCACGGGGCACCACGTCCAGCCTGGCCCATGAACGAGAGCCCGCGAGCAGCCGGCGCTCATTCCTGGTCTGGAAGTGGCTGATCCAGCTTCATCCCGGAGGAAGACAACTCCCACATTGTGAGCCTGCAGCTTGATTTGCATCAGGGAGTAAGTGGGGGGATGTGATTCAAGGTGCTCCTTATCCAAACTAAAATGCAATTTAGAGACATCCCCGATCCTGGAATGTGAGGCTGCCAACAGTAACAGCCACGGGAACACTCGGAATAGGTGACGTGCTCACGGTTAAATACAGAGGAGAGACAGCAGGACCTCCCAGTTTCAGACAGAATTAGTAGCAAACTGCGAGGCTATTTGAGTGACAACACTGGGGTGGCAGGTGCCCGTCAGTAACTGACCTGACTGTATGACCGGTGACATCTGCTGATTTGTTGTCGATAAAGAAGGATGTGATTTGAACCTCTCTCGCTCTAGTGTTGATACCGGTGTAATAAAATGACTTTGATTCCACCCATCCTGGGGCAAAAAGAAAAAAAATCATCAAAATAAATTGCTTTTCATTACATTAGGAGTTTTAGTAGAACTGTTTTCCAGTGTCGGCCAATTTTGCAGTTTACCTTTTTGTAAATGCTGCGGAGATCTCGGTATTGCCATAAGGTGTTCAGCACCTGGGCGGCCGCCTTGACCACCTTCAGCGACGACCTAAGGCAGCGAAGGGGAGGACGTGATTAGAAAAGCCACTTCATTCCGCTTGAAAAGAACAACGTTCCTGCGCTACAACAGCCTAACCCCTGATGCTGTGAAGCCCGTGTCAGGTCACCTCCCCGGGTCTCGGTAACACATTCCTGCGGGGCCGGGGCGCTCAGTCCCACCCCAGCAGACCCCGCTGGCCGGGAAGCTGCTGGGTAGGGCAGGTTTCCCCACAGCCCACCAAAGGGCCGTGCTGGATCATTAATAGCTATTGCGATACCTCCCGACAAAGGTGCTGACGCGTTCTGACTTTGAAAAGCCCTAAATATTCTATTAATCACGTAGGTGTTCAAGAGGGGACAATTCTTTTCTCAAGACCATTTAACCTGATCAGGCGCCGTCGGTGCCATCACTGCGGAACTGTAAGAGCCTCGGGGGCGGCAGCAGGGAACAGGCAGAGCCGGTGGCACCGCCTGCCCCTTCTCCCTGCGCCCGTCGGGCTTTGTCACCCGCTCAGCTCGCACTGCACGGGCACCTCTCTTAACTCACGCAAACGTTTCCCGCATCCTTAAGCGTTTTCCACGGACTGGAGAAGCCGTCCGGGTGTGCAGCGTCTCCCACTTGCCTGTCCCCCCGCCCCTTGGTGATGTTCACCAGCTTCTCTATCCCTCCCGTGTCGGCCAGGGCTTTGGCGTTCTCCATGTTCTTGCTGGTGACCTCGTGCAGAGCGCAGCAGATGGCGGCCACCGTCTCGTCGGACAGGATGCTCGAGCCGTTGCTCCCCGGAAGGCGATTAACCAGATCTCGCATCGCGTATTTGCCTAGAAAAACCCATCAATGGGACCAAGAAAAAAAAATACATTTTGGCAGCTGAGCTTTGAAACGACAGGACTCATCACAAACCTGCACCTGGGAGCAGTAAGAAACACAGGATCAAACCCATGGAAACCTTCCAAGAATTCACATTTTACACAGGGTCGAGAGAGACTAGTTTTGAATTTTATTTTTTTTTTCCTTTTAGCGTATAAAATGTGGGAAGTTGCATTTTTGCATTAAAGCAGGAGCATTTGTAAACAGGAACTGTTTGGAGGAAGCAGAACCACTCACGGGAAGGTGTCCCACTATTGATGATGACTGAAGGAGGGGGGCACATTCCTGGGGTTGTTTATGGGGAGGTTAAAGAAGCCCTCACAGCACCTGGAATCTTTTTTTCTTTCAGATAATCTGTGCACCTTATTTGTGACTCACAAGGGATCAGATCTCAGTTACTGCCTCGCACACGGGGATAATCCCCCTGCAGACAAAGGGAGTGAACCAAAGCCAGGACATTCCAGTTTCCCTCTTTAGCCTGTGCTGTTAATTGAACGATTAATTGATTTTATTGCAGACATGTATTTGTACGTAGCAGTGACTAATTAATAAGCTTTACACAAAGCCATTAGCGATCTATTTGTGTAACGTGCCTGAGGGGAAAAAAAAAAAATCCAAAAAGGAATTCTGCAAACTAAAGGAACACCTTTTCAAACTTGGTGGAAACCTCCCCCTGGGCACGCTGGGGTCTCCCTGCCTGCCCTCAGCAGCGCCTGCCTGCAGCCCTCACGCTGCTCTCTGCTGCACTCCCCAGCCGTCTCTTCTCTGCAGAGTTCAGACCATGCAAACCCACCAGTTCCTGCCCCTACCACCGGCAGAAGAGTTACATAAAACAGATCAGTAGCGTGGGGTAATTTATGACGTGCTTCACCCCTCAAAATACACTCTGGGAGTCATCTTCGCATAAAGTATCTGGAAAGCCAATAATCCTTTCATAGTTGAGGCTTTGGCAGGGAGAGGGAAGGTGGAGGTAAATTCCTGAACTGGAAAGTTCTGCCAGGAAGGGAAAAAAAACTGCTGAGAAGAGAGTATCACCCGAGTCTGGCCTGTGTGTGGCGGGTGCTATGGAACAGGACTTTCCTAATTTCTTACATGTGCAACCCCTACGCTGCAAGAAAACAAGTTCTGAGCATCCAAAATAGAGAAGCCTCAGAAGTATATAACAAAATCCTGTTCACCTGTACTTACTTTTTGAGAATAATGATACTCTTATCTGTACAAATAGTTGTTATGTCCTTATCCCACTACTCCACAGCACAGAAAACGCTTCTCCAACAGAAGGAGATGTTTTAGCCCCGGGTTAGCAGGGTTCGTTCAGGCCACAGCGGTCTGGAGCCGAGGGTGAGGCAGGTTCAACACTTGCCGTAACAGACTGAGATTCCTCATCAAGGCAGAAAATACGTTGTTTGGGGTTTTTTAAATGCTAGATGAGAATGGCACAGATGAATGCTTAAAGCATTGAATATTAAAATTGCCCAAAGGAGAACAGTAAGTTTTCTAGCAAGCACCCTTGTTGGTGACTTAATTCAGCAAAGACACATCTGTGCTGCTCTACACCTGGGTTTCCGTGGAAATGCATTGCTTGGAGAGGACTTCTTCCCTCTCTCCCTACCCGACACTATTAAATCAAGTGTTTCCTGATGTGCCGGCAGCAGAGCTGTCCCATCCTCTGGGGACACGTAAGGGACATCAAAACCCTGGAGAAGGTTACCATTTAGCTCCGAGGCAGGAGCTGTGTTTTCCACCAGATTTTGTAGTGACAGTTTCCTGTCCAGACGAGTTTTGCTGAGGTGACTTCCACCCACGGCAAAGAGACTGCCCTGCACGATGCTAAAGACAAACTAAAATGTCAGTATTACTCTGAAAAGCTACTGCTGTCAAACAGATGAATCTCTGCGGCACGACTGACACGGTCAGTGCAATCACACCGCTGTTCTATGGTGGAATCTCATCCCAGTGTCTTTTCCGTGCCGGGTGGGACAGGCTGGAAATGGCGCTCTCTTCAGCGCGGCCGCACTCACCGATGAGCTCCTTGTTCCGCACGTCCAAGGCCATGTTCCTCAGGGCGGTGGCCACGGAGGAGACCACGCGGTCGTTGTCCATCCTCAGCAGCTCCACGAGGATGGGCAGCCCCTTCTCCTTCCGGACAGCGGCTCGGATGTACGCTGCGAACTGCAGCAAAACTCTGCTTACTCACAGACCTGCCACACTCCGACTGAAACAGCCCCTCACCACAGGGCAAGCCCAACTGTCTTAGGGGGCATCTTCCAAAGAAAAGATGCCACCTCAACCCCCTGTCTTTTCTGTTATCGTAAAGGGTTGGCCCTTTGCTGTTTTTCACCCATTCCTCTTACAAAGTAATGTTTAAAAGAAGTGGTCTAATACATAAAATATCTTAATAGATGACAAATTACTGAAAAGGGAACACTGTTGCTTTGGTTTTTTTAAGATCGATTTTATAACGGTCATAAAATGAGAAAGTCTTAGCTGGTTTTCTGCAAGCAAAGGAAGCAATTAACTTTTCTTTTTTGATCTCTCCATGACAAATACATAACATTAATAAAGTGTTCTCATCTGGTGCTTTTTAACATATTGCATACAAGGGCCACAGGCAAGAATGTATGGAAATAAATAATATAAATAATAAAGCAAATACAAATAACTTATTTATGCTGCTCTTATTCTGACAGTACCTTCCCACCAGAAGTCACGTAGAAGATGATGGAAGATTATTTTGACCTGATATGCACTGGAAGAAAGCCTTTTCTGTTTATTTAAAGTAAATGGTACCAATTTCAAGGCCAATTTCCATATCGCTCTTCCTGTCTACCATCTGTGTCACCGCACGGTGGAAATCCTGCTACTGCAGCTCGTCGGCACGAGTGATGCACACTAGAGAGGAACGCTCAGATGCACACTGGAAAACTACCTGCTCCTGCCAAACACGTTCCAGTACCTTATGAAAAACCCAGCTAAAATACAGCGGTAGGAGGGCGAGTAGGAGCTGACGCACCTTCCAGTTGCCGGCCGAGAGGTTCTGGAGCGACCCGGCAGAGCCCTCCAGGGTGGCTGGATTGGAGCTTTCTGCCAGGAGCGTTAGGTAGGGCTTCACCACTGAGGGGTGCCACAGCATCTCCACCCCTTTTGGGGACTTGGAAAATCCAGGGATAGGGCCAACTCCGTCCCACTGGGGAGCAAACACAGATTGGCAACCACATGAAACTCTGCATTTTCACTCAAGACCAAGACACGGTAGTTTTCCCTCAAGCTATGTACCGCCCCCACCAACAGCTAAACTGCAGCTGATGTGTTTGTCATACAAGGGAAACGGCAAACCTGATCCTCCTGTGAAGTTTTTTTTTTCTTCTTCTTTTTTTTCCCCCAGCAACTTGGCTCCGAATCTTTGCTGGGCGACTCTTTCCCGAGCAAGTCATCCAGCTCGTTGATCCCCAGCAGACGTGCCTGAGGGACCTCCAGTTCCAAGCGGTAAGAAAGGTTCCTCAAGGTACACACGCAGTTTTCCACTGTCTGAAGGCAAACCAGAAAAATGTCATGTAACTGGTTACTTTCTTACATGGTGATAAAGCAAACCAAGCAAACGAGGCAGAGCCGAGAAGGCATTTGGGGCACCAGCACTAAATTCTAATTCTGGGCCTTGGGTGCTGCTTTGTCTGCTTTTCTGGGAGAACAGCAATCTCCCTCCTGATACCCTCAAACAGGAAATTATTTATAACAGTAATCTCTACTATAGTGGCTTATTTTTTAGTATTCTGAAAATGAAAACGACAACAGCTTATTATTATTTTACTAAAGAACAAACACTTCAACACTGATGGAAATGAAAAGCACAGAACACCTTACGCTGTGTTATGGGGCAGAGTTTGACTGCGCGTCAGCAAACTGGGGCTGGGAGAGAAGACCAGTCGAGCTAAGCACATCGCAGTGCTAAATTACACTATAACTAACCCCAAAAGATCCTACCAGGCACCGAGTTTGGCACTAAAAATCCCAAAGGAGAAAGGTGCACACACCTTGCTGTCATAATCGGAGGTGTTGACGCAGGTGTGGATCACGTAGAGCAGGGAATCCACCAGCCCATCGCAGGATCTCATCTGCTTCCGAGCTTCTTCCCCCGCGGAGCTCAGGTTCCTGACAGGGGAAGGGGAAAGGAACAGCGTTCACAGACAGACACACAACCGCTCTACTACAGACTCTGCAGAAGGTTTCTACACAGCTGACTGAGAAGTTAAAAGCAAACATACCGTTCTGTGCAGCAGCCCCCGGCCAGTTCTTATAAAAGAGAAATGATTCAAACCCGCAGTTTCAAGATCGCGTGGGCTCTGCCAGACCCGGCCACAAGAACCCCTTCTCCAGCCCCCGGGGCTGTACAAGCCCAGGTCTCTGGTTGTACGTGCTGGGCTGGGCTGTGCTGGGAACACCCTCTGGTGCCCCCTTTCCAGGGGCATCCCCCAGTGGGCTGGTGTGCTGCTGCCCAGAGCGGTGGGGCTGTGTGAGGCTGAGGGGCAGGAAAAGGCTGCACCGCCCTTCGGAACCAGCGGCAAAGGATGCGGATACAGACAAGTGTCTGCCTTCGAGGCCACCCCGCTGCAGAGCGGGGGGATGAAAAAAGAAACCCAAACACAAAAGCTGCCTTCGTATGTACGTATGTAGGTATAATGTATATATACAACTCATAGAATGCAACAAGCCTTTTGCTTAAAAATTACAGTATAAAAAGGACCTGTTGGAAAACACGATTACTCTGTAAAAGGGAATCTTCCGGAACAGCAAATCACCTGAGGCATCCTGTGGTATTGCGCAGAACCAGAGAGGTCTGAAATTTAATTTTATGATCATCATCAAAGGAAGAACTGTTCCATCCGGAATGTGGCACTATCACAGTGTTCGTTAGTGTCGACAGAGCGTCTCTAATGATTGTCATCTTCACCGCGTCGCACGAAGACAAGTTCCAGAGGACCCCTGAAGACAAGATTTCCATTGCAGTGAAGGCAGAAAAGTCTTGGCAAACAAGTGTAAAGCAACAGTACCAACATGAGACAGCACTTTAAACTGGAGAGAGATAATTTACCTATGCAAAGCCAAAAGAAATAGAAATATTCTGCCGTGTAACTGTAATATTTTTCCAGCATTATTGGCTGAAAAGCGCTCAGCAAAGCTGCCATTAAAAGATTCACTTTACAGACTGACATAAATGTTTGTAAACTTCAGATGTAAGGTGTTCCACAGCCATGGCTCCTGCTGCCCGGCTCCCGTGGAAGAGTGGGAATGGCAACCGGAATAACCCCAACGGACCAGCAGCCGGGTCTCCCTCAGCGCTGAGAAGGAGAACAGGCACATCCGGGAGCAAACACTCTTCACTTCTCCAGGACAACTCCTCAGCAGCAGCACACGCCAACGGCACCTTCTCCAGGTGTCAGAGTGTTCACAGATTATTGATAATGCCATCACACGCCCATTCGAGAGCCACGGTAAAAGTATTATTTATGACTTTTTAGCTCCAGCTCCTGTTTAGTGAGACTTCCAGTAACAAAAGAGAACTGGCTACAAACTGTGCAATCAAAAATTAATTTTAAAAAAGTACTCTTTAAAGTTGTTGTGTAGGGTTTTTTCATAGAAGTTCTGAGTGATTCTCAAAAACTGTTTATGGTTTCACCAAACTTGGTGTAGTATTACATTTACACACCCAAAATAAGCTGAAGTTTACTTATTCCTCAGGTTTAATAGTTTGATTACGTAAAGCAAGCTATTTCCAATCCATACCCAATTTCATGCCGTAAGTCTCTTCTTTAGCAAGGGCTTAGAGTCACAGAAAAGTACTTCACGGGTAACTAACAGGGAGAGATCTAATGCTTCACTGGCCTAAAGCCTTCAGGTTTTGAAACCTTATTTCATGCCATTTGTGGCACAAACCAGAAATGAGATCTCACCTAAACCTCCTCCCCGCCTCCCAATGTTTGCTGTTAGAGCAACTTATGCAAGAGAAAAATTCTATTTCGACTGCCATTAGTTACCCCCCCCCCGAGAGGGAAGCCGGGTGCTGGCCGCTGTGCCCATCCCCGTGCGGGGGGGCTGACGGGGACGTGAACCCCCCAGCCCTTACGTCCCACCGCCCCCGAGCGCCGCTGACCCAGAGCCACGGGGTGCCCTGCAATGACACCCCATGCCCAGCACTGCGGCACCCACGAGGACGCGGCATCCCCTGCCCTCCCCCAGAGACCCCCCCTCAGAGCCTGCCAAGGGACTGGAAGAGAAGAGCCAGCAGCAGCGTTTCTCGCAGGTGGGCACAAGGGCACGGGCAAGAGACGGGCTGCAGGACCTCCCCAAGCCCCAGCCCTCCAAGCCCTTCCACTCTGGCACCATGGACCGGTCCCTCAGGATTACCTGGGAGCGCTCCAACAGCAATCACTGGAGTTCACCCAGTGACCACCTCAAAACTTCCCCAGAAGCTGGACCCTCAAGGAGGTAGCTCGATTAAATGACTAATGAGTTACTACCCCTGCCTTCGTCATGTGAAGGTAAAAGCTCTCACCAGGACAATCTACTTCCTAATTTGGGAGAAGTCTTTGGCTATTTATTCTACCAAGCAGAACTCTGTATTCCACCACCCTTTAGTCTCCATGTTAAAAATGAGAACACAAACTCATTATTAGTGAAGCACTTATTTTAAGACAATTGGGACCAAATCTAGCACTTACTAGAAGTATTCCTAAAGGCAAAGGCAGTTACAATTTGGGAAGTTTCCACTGAAAGATAAGGAAAATGGTGGTAGGAGCCGGTATAAGGCTGTGTTAAGGTCTAAGACACTTCTGGGATTAAGGTATAATTTTGTATGCCATTTAAATAACAGGGTCTTTTTAGTCTTCATTGTTGTGGAGACACACTTAAAAACAAGTATTTGACTGTTACAGAATCATCCGCCAAAGTCCAGAGTGACAGTCTGAAACCGTAGGAAGAGGATGAACTTCTGAAACATTATTCTTCACCAGCCATTAGCTGCAGCTCCCCTCATTCTGGAAGGCCGTGACCATCCCACCCAAACAGCTCTGTGTCGCAAGAGGTGCCGAGTCCCTCACCCAGCCCAGCAGATCCCTCCCATCCCCACCACGCCGGGGTTTGAAGGAGAGGAACTTCTGCTCCCCACGCTCGTTACGCTTCAGTTACTGTATAACACAACCGATGGCTTCAGCCGGCCTCGTGGTCCTGGCTGAGTCTGTGCACGTACTATAAAATACAGCAGGGAAGTCACACACCACCGTTAGTGCCCAGCATCGCCTAGAGGTGAGGAACGCCCGAGGAGAGAAGGCTGAAGTTGAAAAGATGTCAGCATTGTATCAGCATTACCAGGCATGGGTAATTCGCAATGGAGGAAGGAAATCAGCAATAACAGCGCCAGGAGAAAAAAAATAAAAATAAATAATTCAGTGAGCTTTGCAGGAGAGTTTAATACGCCGTAAGAGAAAGCTTCTACAGTTCTAATGAAAAGCGGATCTTTTTGTTTCCTTTTTTTGCTCAGGGACTGCCTGCAGGCTGTGGGAGACCACCCACTGCCTCTGCAGGTTCTACACACTGCTCACGAGTACTTGGGATTGTGTGCAGAGTAGAATTTAGGCTAATATTATAGTAAAAAGAAAATTGTGAAAAGAAACTATACCCATTTCACAGAGTGCTCAGTTTGCAAACTGGTGTGGGACTTGCAGCTATTTCTGCACCATCTCAAAAGCCTCCTCAGCTGCCTGGAACTGCAGAACCCGAGGTGCCTCTTCCAAAACCACACGAGCTACAATGCCCAGCGTCAGCGCCGCAAGAAGGCAACGGCTGAGGCAGCCGAGGCTGTGTATACACCGGATGGTGCTGCTGGACGGAGAACAGCATTTCTCAGCTGAGCTGGCGGGGGTGGTACTGATCTGAAGAAATGAACTATGAAGAATTGCCGGGATCATTAACCAGCACCTCTTTGCCCGTTAAGGACAGAGCTTTGCCACACAGCTGAACCGGTGACTGGATTTGTGCTTTCTTCCTTCCTTCCAGCTATGGAACGGTGCTGCTCCCCCAGGCTCCGCACTGTCCTCCCTGACCTTTCTGGAGGAATCCTGACAGAAACCCAGCCCTGGCCTTTCTGTGGGAGGGCATGGTCTGTGGCTCATCCCTGTGGCTGAAGATCTGATGAAAATGGAGAAATGTTCTCCATTAAGGTAGGCATCCAACCCGCTCTCTCTGGAAACTGCAGTAGTGGAGCACACTCATGTTTCCTGCTTTGTAACGCCCTCAGGGGCTCTTTCTGAGGCTCTCTTGAAATAGACTCGATTGTGAGAAACTGTGCCTGGGTCCAGGAACGTGCACACTCCACACTCTGATTTCTACCTCACAGAAGATTTTCTACTGCGTGAGCCTTCCAAGAGATGGGATCCCGAAATCCCCTGGCTGATCCCGGGTGTGCTGGCCGCGGAGCAGAGCCACGGACCCGGGCCCACCCGGAGCTCCCGGGCACCCTCGGAGGGGGTTTGTGCTGCCCAGCGCCGAGGGGGAGCACGGTGAAGCTGTGGAAACCAGCAGCGGTGCTGGTGTGAGAACCAGTGCCCCCCGGGGAGGGCTGGAATCCAAGGAGATGGTGAGCAGAGAGAGAGGGTTCCCCTCCAAGGGTGCCCTGTCCCAGGGGCAACACAAACTGCAGCTGATGGAGTGAGCTCGGGGAAGAGCGACCCTCTTCCCATGCATTCCAAAGCACTTCTTATTAAAAACTTAAAAAAAAAAGCACTTCATTTTCATATAATGATTATGAGAAGTGACTTAGCACATTTTACTTTCTGAATAATCTACAGCCATTAAAAACATGACTTCCCTCTTAAAACGTCCTTGCTGTTTTGCAATTATGCTTCCTATATTTTTTATAGAATTCAGTTTCCACTTCTTTATCTCTCTGCATTTCCATCTTGTCCTTTCAGTTACTGTTAATTAAATATAGACCCCAGTATTCTTACTGCTTCCTAACTCTCCTAAAACATGTTTGTGCCATTAAATCCTCCCCCAATACGCCAGCTTTTCAGACTCACCAGAGTTAATCTTTAGGGCATGTTCCCAAATAATTTCTGAGGTTAAAAGATTGGTTTTGACTAAATAATTTCTCATGTAAAAAATATCTATCCAGATTGCAAGGAGTTTGTTATTCTAATTTCACTTATCTGCTATAATAAAGTTTTCATCTATCTAGCTGCATATTAAAGTGACCTGGATGAATTTCACTTGCAACGACACCAGATGTTCCTGTTACTGCTCAAAGGCGATGGATACTGCTAACGAGGGAAGTAGGATCCATCTAGTGAGGAAGAAAGACCATCCTCAGGAAAGAGAGAAGCACTGTACTTCATCAAGAAATGTTACACTGGGAAATCAAATTTATATGCAAAATTATGAATAAACTACAGCAGTAATGAATAGTGCTAATTTTAAACTAGGTATCAGACATTCAATGTTTTTACTGGTGTAGATTGATACTAATTTCTCTGTATTTACATTATTTTAATCCGGGAACACAAAGTAACCTGGGTGTGGTTTGCTAGTTTTAGTTCTGACACAGGTGGAGCTCTTTAATTATTAAACAAATAATCATTGGATCTTTTCCACCTCTTTTCTTTATATTGCTATTTATAGAAAGCATTTAAAAATCCCTAAGCTCCCAAAGTCTGCAGTGGATTCTTCTCAAGCATTCAGCACTGGTCTAACTCTAGCAGAACTCAATGTCACCGACTTAACCAGAAAACAGTTAAGCCAAAACTTTCCATTTTGTTGTAGCTGGTTAAAAAACAATATGTGTGTTAAAAAGTAAGTGTCACTTTTTCTGAAGTAGTAATCTAATTAGAATTCAAATTAAATACCATATTTATTTGAAAAATCTTTTTACTTACAGATGATGTGCTATATCTTTTTTACAAGATACAAGTTTTACAGAGTAAGTTTTCTTTTCTTTTTTTTTTAATAGCTACTAAATACCTTCTATAGTTAAGAATTTGACTTTGGCTTTTTCTGTGGAATCATCCCTAACATCTTAAAAGCACCAGTAATTTAGATATATAAAACATGAATTCTGTAGAGCAGACACGGCAGCTAATGTGCAATTCCAGTTGTAAGTATTCCATTTACATAATTTCTTAGGGAAAAATTGCATGTTTCCAGAGAGAACATGAAAGCTGCAGGTTATCTTAATGCTTGCTTATGTGGAAAATACTTAAGGAAAACAGCCTGTGTGTGAACCCAAAGGCTTTGGACACCTTCTGTACAGAGTCCTCTCTCCACTTCACAGCTTTTCCCCAGGGGACAGTAACTGGGAAAGGCTCCCGGCGTGGCACCTCGCTCCCCTCTGACGCCAGCCCTTTGGGCAGCTTTGCCTGGCAGGGAGGGAGCTAAACTTTGCAGCTTAACAAAATCAAACGAGGGAGCTACTAAAACTTGAAAGAGGAACGTGTTTAAAGAAAGTGAAAACTCTGCTTTTTTTTTCTATCCTCTCCTATTTTTCAATCCCCTAAAACCTTCATAGACAAATCACCCCTATATTAAGAGAAGGAGACAGCAGATGTACACGGTGCCCAACAATTCCACCTAGTGTTGATGGAAATGAAGTCCCTTTGTGTGTCAGAAGCACAAATCATTTATTATTTCTGCAGTTTCAAGCAGGTTCATGGGTTACAACAAGCTGAAGCTGCTGCCTGCTCGAGAGGCCGGGAGCTCACACAGCTGCCTGCAATCACTCTCCTGACAGTCTGGGCACTGAGATGCTCCTGTGATTTGCATACTTGCAATTGTTTGTCTGTACTTCAACAGACGTTTACATACTCTGGGTCCATCTTGTAAATTCTGCAAGATCTTACTTAAAACTGTTGTCAGCAGATGATAAAAAAAAGCCTGGAATAAAACAAATGTTAGCAGACAATAAAGAAACACCTGCCCGAGACCTGGCTGTGTATGCAGGAGAATCACACCAGGGGAAAATTTACCTTCAGTGCAACTGCCTCAAGATTCACTTCTCCCAGTGAATCTACGCTTCTATGCTCATACTTTGACTGTCAGTAATCAAAGTAAGTGATTTTGTATTCACAAAAGATACCAGTGCAGAAATACAAATCCAGTTGATACAAATCAGTTCCAGGCACTTACCTGTTACTCCACCCTTGTCCACTTCAGCAAAACAATCTGTACTACAGTTCTCTGCCTGTTTCTATTCTCACCTCACCTGTGACAAGCTCTTTGATTTCAGCATCAACAGACTTTCTCAACAATCGTAGCAGGGCAGGTATCCCACCAACATTCTTCATTGCTATTTTGTTTTCGTCGGTAGACTTGCCGTAAACAAGGTTTCTGAGGGCGCCGCAGGCGTTCTTCTGAACTTCCAGGACTCTGTGATCCAGGAGATCCACCAGGTGCTTGATTCCGCCCAGCCTGCACACCTAGAACACGGAATGTCGGGAACATCAGCACCCAGCGATTCCACCCACTTCACTCTAAGAGCTAAAAGGCTTTACTTTTATAAGAACAGTACATTCCGTTCTGCTTCATGAAAAAATATTTTTGGTAAATCTTAATAACTTGATTTTTTCACTGTACTGAAAATTGCTGTGAACCTCTCCTATCCTTGTTGCAAAGGCTGTTGGACATTCAGTCATTTGTTGCGTTCAGAGAAGAATTGTTACTGCTAAAGTTTTGTTTCCCGGGAATGCAGTTTTTAAAGTAATTTGCTACACCTCAGAATATCTTTGTGGAGAACATTAGAATTAAGAAGTTACAAAGATTTAAATGCAAGCTGTTGCACGTAGCTACATACACACACAAATTAGTTCAAATTAGCTTATATCCAGACCTATGGGCATATCTGAAGGGCGTTCTTCTTAAAAGGAAGGACTACTCTGCAGAAATTTCATAAAACAAAAAGAAATGTTTATATTGTCTGCTTTAAGCAGGTTAGTTGCATTTCTTCTTTGTTACAGATTTTTTTAAAATTTTAACACTGTGTTTTGAGATCTCATTTCCATGTAGTACTTCTCTTTGTTCAAAATAACTTAGAGAAACGATAAAAGATTCAAGCATTTTAGAATTTTGTAATATTTACTAAATTAAAAAGATTCAAGAGACATAACTAAGTAGTACAACTTGTAAGATCAACATTAATTTTAAACTAAAAATCACACCAAAAGACTACTGGAACACAACTTGAATGTAAAATTAATTCAATTAAATTGAATGCAAAATATTTTCATATGATTTCCATGCAGCCTCTTATGACAGAAAAATATGTGTGAGTGCAATTACACACACCTAGGTACTTCACTATGATCGTACGTTTGGTACAAACATCAACCCAAAAGGGTCCAAAATACAGTGTTGTGATGACACAAGCCAGAAGAGGCGAGAGGTCTAGTTTTAATTTCAGGTTTCCCCGGAAGAGGAAGGCGCTGATCTGGTACCTCGGTTTTGACCTTGTTGTCCCCGAAGCAGAGGTGCTGGAGGTAGGCGGCGGCGTTGGCCTGCACCGAGGGGAACTGGTGCTGCAGCATGTGAATGACCTCGGGCAGCTCCGGATCCCGCCAGGCAAACTCCCTTCAGGAGGTGAACAGGTCCAAGAGAAGGCATGAATTATAAATGGGTGTTTATTTACTACGTAGAATTGCTACAGCGTCTTAAGATCTTTTCAACAATTCTGGTTTTGTTCTGGAATATCAGGGCTAGGAGGAAAACCAGGTACATTGGAATAACTACGAGTCCCATCACCTTTTAGTCTTCCAATTGGAAAAGGATGCTTTATACCCCGTGTTCTCCAGATGGCTTGGTTGTTGGTCACACAAATATATATACACTAAAATTATACCAACCCAAACACTGAAACCTACATAAATCTCCCAAAACTTACATATATAACACAACAGATACCCACTTAACAATGCTGCTCAGGGACATCCCCTCCACACAACAAGTTTTCTCAGCAATCAAAGTTCTTCCTACTCTGAAGTCAATTATACTTCAACAAAAGCTGCACAGCCTGAAATTTCATCATCGTGATCAGATGTAGGAAGTTTGCATAATTTGAGTTATTCAGGGATTGTAAACTTAAAACCATTAAAATCAAATCTCCTTCATTAAAATGATTTTCTGCAGACAAATCCTGGAAAAGTCATTATAAATATCCATGCCCAATTCACAGGTTTAGAAACATACCCAGTTATGTGTCTACATCCAACGGCTCCACAATCTACAGGTTTATTTCTCCACACTGGCGATAGGAAGAACGTAGGGAAAACTGTCTTTCTAATAAAAACAACAGCTTTCTGAACGCTCCCTCACTCTTGCTCTAGAGGGACGCTCTCCAAGAGCCGCTCTGGGGCTCTGCTAACACCGACCCAACCTCTGCCACGGCACTGTCCGCAAATCCCAAACTGGAGCACGCCAAAAGATACGGTAAAACTATCCCACTGTGAAATTACACAGTAAGAGGGTGCATCAGCAATGAAAACTGAGTCAGAATTTCTATAAAGTTCCCTGTTAAGAATGCAAAGCATCCCTCTTACAGGTGACTTCTCTTGTGAGGATGCCAGCACAGGCCAGCAGCAGCAGGCAGCTGGTGAGCGTCACGCAGAGGGAAGGTTATCCTATCAACGTCATCTAGATGAATGCACCCTGCACTTAAATTAAATCAATCCATTCTCTCAATATCTATTAAAAAAAAAGAAATATGTTAATTCCCACTACTAAGCAGAACAACAAGATCTACTAAAAACAATGGTTTTAGTTTCAAGAGAGAAGGTCAGGGCCAAAGTAGAGAACACCTGAATGGTGCCTTTGAAAGGCAGGAGGCCCCAAGGATTTTGGTGTCAGAGTCTGGCCTGGCCACAGCCACGAGCTCTCTTCTGTCAAAGTGCATTTGGTGCCCTGATGTTCCCACAGAGACGCCCGAGCATCCCCGGAGCCCAGACCCGCCAGTGCAAGGTGCTCCTGGGGGTCTCTCCCCTAGCTCCCCCAGGACACGGAGCTGCCCCGAAGGACTGGCTCTGCAATTTCCAGCAATCACGTACCACACTGCAGAGCAGCAGCACCGTAATTCCCTCTGAGCTTTGCCTGGACTGGGCTTTGATATTCCCATTTTAAAACACAAGGTTTTAACGAATAGTGTCTCTACAGAATTGCAGTGATAACATCACACTTGTCACATGCCCGCCCTGTGTACATACATTTAAAACATCAAACTAGGGACTATTTTAAAAATATGAATTTGCTTTCAAAATAGGACATTTATAGGTCATTTTTAAACTTAGGTTGTTCTGGAACTTAAGCAGGCTGCTCACAAAAAATGCATTCAAATAAATTAGGTATATACGTTCTACTGTTCAAACCTGATGCCCATTCCCGCAAAGAGAAAACTTACTACAATATTACAGGTTGCTCCGTAGAGTTACTCACAAATATTTGGAATTACCCAGCCAATTCTCATTAAATTTGTAAGAATTTCCTGTAATAACTTCTACATGAAAACAAACATGGAAGAAAAATGCAATAGTAACTAAATGCATACAAGTTGCTCTTTCTTGCTGTACCGAGTAGACTGCATTTCCTACTTTGGCTATAAGGGTATAGATCTTAACACCTACCTTAGCCACCATGTTTAAACAACATAAAACTGGAACCTGCAGCACCAAGTGCCGTGTCTATTCCAGGAACGTATTAAAAATCGCACCGCGGCACATGTGGAGCAGAGGAGGACTTGCCTGGGGTCCTTCTGGATGCTGTCGATGGAGGGGGAGCGCGTGGTGCCCTCCTCGGGGGGCGGCGGGTGCTGGAGGCGGTAGCCGGGCTCGGCCAGGCGGAAGGGCAGGGGCCGGTAGGGCTCGGCGTAGGCTGCGGCCGAGCTCAGCCCGTAGTTGTTTCTTTGGTACGTGAGGGTGCTGCGCTGGCTGGACGATCTCTGCAGGTTTCCCACTCCTGGATAAAATCAGCGTTAGAACAAACTAGGTAACAAGTGTCTCGTGAGGAGGGGAGGCAATAGGTAGTTATGTATTAGTGTAAGCAAAACAAAAATAAAAAATAAAAATCGGTCTTAGGGACATGTACCGCACTCAGTGCTGAAAGCTGCCACCAGATGGAAGGGAGCAGTTACTCGTGTCCCAGGGAAGACAGAGTTCAGCTACAGAACTCAGGGTCTGTGGGAATCAGGCCTATGCCTCAGCGTACCTCAGAAAGCATTCACAGTAAGAACTGCACCTTGTGCCATTAAGCAGAAATCAGGATGCAATATGTTTTCAAAATTTATAATAAAATACAATTATGAAGAGTAACATCAATTTCCCAACTGCACTTAAAAGAAAAAGGAAAGATAAATAAGCGAAAACTTAGATGAGTAGTTTAGATGATATTTTCCTTTTCCCAAGTACAAGTACACTTCCCCTGATAAAAAACTAGGGTAATTTCAAAGGTCAAGCTGACCATTTCAAAATCAGGAACATGTATCGTTCTGCATTAACAGAACTGTTGAGGTAGCTTCTGTTCTTCCAGGGGAAGTGATATTAGGTAGACAAGTAAACAGAAAATCCCAATTTCTAGTTATGTTTCCTCATGGACACATTCTGTTTACTCCAGGTTGTAGAAGACAGGAGAACTGCAAAAACTGTTGCCTCCTTCAACATTCCATACTCAGTATTTCAGTTACATTAAAAAGCATTAAAAAGCAATTTTCAAATGTGTGAAAACATGACATATGAATCAGACACTTCTCCATAAATATTTCTAGAGAATTACTTAGTTAAATCACTCTAATATTATGAGAGTTTTTGGAAATCACTCCACTATAAAAATGATTTCTCTTTACAGAAAATCAGTTCTAACACTAATCTAATGCCTATGCCCTTCATAATATACGAGTAGCAATTCTATGAAATACTACAGAAATATTTCAATTTCAATATACAATCTTCAGATACAGTATTTTAAACTTATCCTTTGCTGAGAAGTTGGGTAAAATGGGCATTTTTCCTGTGCAAGATGCGGTGGGTAATTTACGTGTGCAGTTTACCATTTTACTGCATTGATGAATAAAAAAATATGAACAAACTCAATTCGTCAGAGAATGATGCACAGAGAATGGAAGAAGCAGCAATAAATTTTGTGTGTCATGAAATCCTCTTTGCTTGGCTGTACCTGAGTGTGTGACATCAAACACCAAATGTTCTGACCTCAGCTGACACTGACATACAGCCCCCAGCACTTCCTGCAAACATCGCAAGAGCTTTTTAATTCCTGACGGTTATTCTAAGTCCTTCAAATCTAATTTCTACCTCCATTAATTTATAACATCTAGTTTTCCTTTCCAGCTGGCACTACATCTCTCACGTATGTTCTCCTCTCTGCCCCAGGATGCAGCAAAGCTGCAGTAAGTCACCGAAGCGCGACTCTGGGACACGAGGGGGTTTGGAAGCCCTTCACCCACCCGACCCGGTTCGATACAGCGCCGACTGGGATCCCTGGTGCAGCTCAATGGTGCCGTGGTTCGGGCTGCGGTAGATGGGGCTGTAGTAAGTTCTGCCCTCGTAGATCGGGGTGATGTGCAGGTCCGGAGACACGGCTGATCGCAGGTCTTGTCCCAGCTGACTGTGCTGACTGGCATAGGAACTCCTCAGGCCTGGAACCAGGAAGGGGGAAATATGCACACAGCCCACAGCAGTTAAAAATAATAAAGCTGTCATGCTTGAATCTTTCTCTTTAAACCCAGAAAAGATGTTAGTTATATCTACAGTTATGAAGATTTAGTCATTAAACTTCTTTCCATTATTAAATGATCCATAGTGAAAGAGTCATTGACAAAACAGCATTTCTTGGGTGAAAAGTTTTGTCCATAAACCGACAACTTTAAGTTTTCCAACTCAACATTTTTTGGTAGCACTTATAGTCGAAAGTCTAAAACAGTGAGAGTAAAAGCTAAGTCAGCATGTGCAGGTCACAGCCATGGCAATGACAAGGGAAGTTGGGAACCTGACAAAAATCCAGTTGTGAAATAGGGCACAGCCTAAAGTGGGCTCAGCATCTTGAAAATGGAACAATAGGTAGCAGTGAGAGCAAAGGTCTTCCTGGTAGTGGCAGCAGAGATTTAAGGATGTGGAGAAAAGGCTATATAAAGGTTTAAATAGCCCGTGGTGTGTGTACATACATGTATATATTTATATATATATTGCTATCCTGAACCTATATAAGAATCTCTTTTTTCACCTTGCCTTTCAGCTGTCCCTCTCGAGTTCCCTTTATTTTATCTCTGTCTCATTTAGAATAACAGAATCACAGAACTGTTATGGTTGGAAGGGACCTTTCAGATGATCAAGTCCAACCATCAACCCAGCACTGCCCAACCCACCACTGACCCATGTCCCTCAGCACCACGTCTGCCCGGCTTTTAAGCACCCGGCCACTCTGTTCCCGACACAGGCCAGGATGCTGTTGGCCTTCTGGGCCACCCGGGCACACTGCTGGCTCATGTTCAGCCAGCTGTCGCCCAACACCCCCAGGTCCCTTTCCTCTACCTTTTAGGGCTTTATTTTAAGATATTATTATTACAACAGGTACCCTACACTTAAGCTGAAGTACACTGAGATAGCGTAGCAATTTTAGGAAAAAAAAAAGACTGACATTCAGTAGTACATATTGGTTACATATTTTAAGAAAGAACTAGACCTAAAACTAGTTCAGGCCCAGTATTTTTTGCTTTGTGTGTAACCTGCACATACACTTAAATGTACTTTATCTTCGAAAATGCTGAAATGCCTCTGCTTGGGAGACTCAGAATTTCACGTAGCTACTTAAAACATACAATTTAATTTAATGCATGGTGAGCAATCTAGTAATTAAAGAGAAAGACAGTACTGACTGTGAACTTACAGTATGATTGACACACGGTGTTAGACACCAGTATTTACCACTGATTTCATACATCCACCCAGTGCTACAAGGTTTCATCCCTAAAACGACTACGGCATCACGGGTTTTCTACAGCTGTAGGTTTGTACCAAGCTTTAAGCTGCGTCTTTACCTTTTTACTAACCTGTAAGGCTATCTGGCCGTGGAGGCACCATTCTCTCATAGATGTCGTACTGCTGCCCGTATTGCTCCATGTCGTGAACCGTTCTTTGCAGCGTCGTTCCCAAGTGCTGGGGAACCGCGGTCATGCCGGAATGCTTGGGGGAAGAGGATCCCAGCTGCGTTTGGGAGGGAGAAGCCACCCTGGTCTGTACGTCGGCGAGGGCCAGAGGGGAGCCCACTCTGACCGAGGTCTGGTACTGGGGAGCGCCGCCGCCGCTGGGGTTTGCCGTCTGCCTGGAGGCACCAGAGCCCACCCGCCGCAGGGCCGTGGGGGAGGCAGGTCTCTGGGCAGAGAACGGGGAGGCTGCCCGCTGGGCCGGCAGGGTGGTGGAGGAGTAGGCGTGAGAAGGAAGGGGTCTCTGCTCAGAAATGGGTGGCGAGCCGTACCCGCTGCCCAGGGAGGCTCGCAGAGACCCCCGGGAGGGGGAAACTCCCGTGCTGACCACGTAGGAGGGGGACTGTGCTCGGGAGGGGACCGAACTGACGCGCCTCATGACTCGGTTGGTAGCGACAGGCTGTTTAAAAACAAAACCATCCATTAGTTTTGTCATTTAGGACTCTTCTCCCATAAGACAAAGAATTAAACAAAAATCGCACACAATTTAACAACATATAAAGCAGCTGAAGAGTAGCTCTTACCCTGAATGCAATTCCTTCAAGTTTTCCTATAAAATAACTCTTTTTGCAACCAGCCTTTCTTAATGTATATAAAATGGCAATTTAACATTAAAAATTCACCCATTCCTCATTCTTATTGGGGTCTCTGTGTTAATATGCACCTGTGCTTTCTTTCCTCACTACTCTGCCACCTTGGAAATTCAGGAACAGTAATGCAAAGAGTTCTAGTATAAGCTAATAAAGTTTTGTTAATTGCTGTCCTCCTATCATTCGATTAATGAAAAAAGGAGAGGAGAAGCACCAGAAACAGTAGAAGGTACAGGAACACAAATACCATCTTCCTTTAAGCACTACGCTTACATACAGGCTAAATTTGAGGAGGTTTTCCCCAATATCACAACTGAATGTTAAAGCAAGTGGCACTTTCTTGATATGCCCTTAGCAGCAGACTCTGCACTCAGGAGCCCACAGAACTGCACTTAATTCCAGCTGCAGTGAATGAACCAGATCACCCACACGCTGATTCCAGCAAATGGCTGCTGCGGGCCATTTCTGCTTTTTAACTGGTGAAGGTGTTAAAGGAAAGTGTGATTTAATAACGTTAACTCCAGCCTATACAAGGGTAGGTCCAGCTATACAACTACTGTCTTTTAGGCCTGTGTTACAGACAGAGGTAAAGCGGGCTGTTTCGAGCGTACCTGGACCGATGTCTGCCCTTCAGCTCGTGAGCTTCTCACCAAATGGTTATTAGTGGTTCCAGTAAGGGAATGCTGCTGTCTGTTTTCTGATTTGCTCAAGTTTTGGCTGTTATGGAAACTGCTTACTTCCTGGTAACCGCTGTCAGAATAAGAATTCATTTGTGTTGAACTTCTTGAGTTACCTACAGACCCTGCAGATACAAATCCAGCGTAAGAATAAAAGCACCGAACAACTTCACAAAAATAAAATATTATGTAACTTTGTTATTTGTTGCGTTAGTAATTGCATTGCATTTTTATACAGTCAATGCAGAAATATATTCTAGTATTTAAAATGCACACAACAGACCCTCACTTTCATGGAGAGACGTCTGTTCCGGTGAGTAGAGGTTCCCCTGCTCTGGCTCTGTCCTAATGTCATAGGCATTGGTGTGAACGGTCTCTGACACTCGGGCTTTGCTTACACCGGTGCTCGGAGGATCTGAAAGAATAAATTAGTTAGATAAATTCAATGTCTCATACGTAAGTTTCCTGAAAACTCAGTAATAATAATTTTCTCACACACACAAAGAACTTCCTTCCAGCATAAAGAGAGTCTACCGGTAGACAGGTATCATCTACCAAACCAGGTGAAAAGAAGGTTAATACTAATGGCTGAGAATCTTGTTTCCCGTAGTTTTGATGTAATTCTACAATTCCAATTCTTCAAATGTACATTCCAACATCTTTTAATGAAGAATGTAATTGATTCCCTAGTGAGTCTCCTTTGCAGAGTGCAACTGTGTTATGGTGCACAGAGAGTCGCAACCACCTGTCTTCAGCTCCTGTTATCTCAAGAGCTTCTAAGTAAAAGGCTGAGTAGAATTTCATCCCTGTTTGTGCACCATCAACGGAACTTACTGCAAATTTTATACATTTTTTTACTTCATATACTACTATCCAAGTGTTTATTTTTTAGCAGCTCTTGAGCTAACTAGAGTTAGAGTTAGAGTTAGAGTTGCTAACTAGAGTTGCAGTTCTAAGAACATTAGCTGAACTTCACAGACAGCACAGGATAGCACCATGCTACTTAAGAGAAAGTGAAGGAGGCATCACAACACATCACCATGGTCATGTTGTGATGCCTCCTTCACTTTCTCCTACGTGGGATGATGCTAAAAGGGAGAAGTTAAACACAGTCTGGGAAAAAAAAGACAAAGATGAGGACACAAAACAACAAGAAAAACAACCAAAACTATTTTGACAGGAATACTAAGCGTTCAACTGCTGACATGTTATGCATTGATGGAGAACAGGCACCAGGGGTGCAGGAGGAAATGTGGGTTACTTTTAAAAGGGAACAGCAGATCCGTAAATTCTTGCTGAAGAAACGTTTGAATGAGCCTAGAGTGGAAACCATGAGAAACATGCCAAGGAGCAACAGTCTGGTAACAACTCCTGTAACTGCTTCACGTCAGAAGCTGGGAGTTGGGGAGAGTGAAGCTGCTAAGTGATCTCTGGAAATGAATACAAGGGCATGTCACAGAACAAGGCGGCACTGTTAGGAGTTTGCAGAAATTTGATGCCAGTTGCTTAGGAGAGAGACAGAAAAAAGGGCTGATACAAATTCTGTGCAATGGCCAACAAAAACTCTCTCCAATTGACGGAGAGGACCCTGATATAAAATCTAGTGGCACCCATGGAAAAAAAAAAAAACCAAACCATAAAATCAACACAAACCAATAAACCGCCCCCTAACAGATGAGCTATTGGAAATTCTTTACAACAGCTGTTATTACAGTAAACTTCAAAAGAGAAACCAAAACCCCAGAGTATCTGTGCCCATCAGGCTGTAAAGAAACACTCTGTGCACAACATGCTGGTGTCTCACTATTTGTACAAGTAGCCATAATGGAACACTCACGCTAAAAATGTTACTCATTAATTGCTATTATGATGAATGTTAGAATACTATTCAAATACCAGGTTAAAAAAAGAAAAAGTAAAAAAGAAAAATAATTCAAGATATCTTAGAAATTACAAGCAGTCAGCACAGTTATTTATCAGTAGTACATTCTTAGGTCAAAACCATCAGTAAAATTTGAAACTGTTTAGTTTACTGTAATAGGAGTATTATGACCAAATTTAATAAGAAGTGTTATTACACTTCCATAAACTTACTCATCATTATCCTTAGGAGTGATACAGAAAAACAACACCGAAATAACTCGCTTTCCCAGCTCCTGTTACACCAACTCAGTCACAGATCACAACAGACAGCAGTGGGATTTTATATGTTCTTTAGAATAAAAAATTTGTGGGGATGGGGACATTTAAATTACTCTATAATTATATTCAACCTCAATATTTTAATCTTCAGTCTTTCTTGTGAAGTAATACAAGACCCTGTTATTTGAGTTACTTGATATTACGTGATACTAAATCAATGTCAGACGACAAATGATGAGTTTTGGGAGGAGCAAAGGGGTAGAATAAAGCCCAATTGTGGGGCGCTGACAGCTGTCCCCAGGACAGAGCCCCGGCCCCACGGCCCTCTCTCACTGCCCACCAAGGAGAAAAAACACAGATTGTCTGGGCTCTCCAACAAAGGCAAGAATGCACAATAAAGCAAATTGTTGTCTTTCTCTCGTTCTCTGCTCCTATAAATCATGAGCAGAATGCCCTGAATAAAATAATAGTCTTTTTATAAATGGCTGCTGATCTAATATTCTATTTATGAGCATCTGCAAAACAACATTAGTTTATACTCTTAAAAATTCTGTATAATTCTACTGATGCATAAAGCAACTTCAGCTACGGTCACACCACATCATCTGCTCAGGTTTTTTGTTATTAAACTACTACCTGCAGTCAGAAAAAAAGGTGATTTAAGGGAGTGTATTCACTCATCTTTAACTTCAGTATTTTTCAGGTGGCAGCTGGTAAAGCATCACCAGTGACACTTCTTTACAATAAAGCTCAAGAGCGAGTAAAACCTACAATCATGCTATAATCACAACACAAACATAAATGCTAAATGAAATGTATATCAGAAAATTCTAAGCAAAAAATATATTTTTTTCAAAGATGCTCACTTAGGAGCAGTTATTCCAGAAAAGCCTTACTTTAGACACATAGAGATGTGAGGCATATACATCTAGATTTGTATTATTAATGCATAGAGTATTTAAATAGAAATATGATTTTTTGCCATATGTTAAGCGACTTCTTAGGGATGTGCACAGGACATTTCTGAAGAAAAGAAAGAGAGAAATGGGAGGAGGGAATTAAAGGATAAAATAAAAATACGAGCTGGAGAGATGGAAAAAAGAAAAAGAGGAACTAATAGGAAGTCCAGGAGAAAAACAAGCAACAGACAAAGAATAAGCTACAGGAAAAACTGAGGAGGAAAAAGAAACGGAATGCAGTTGAATGAGATAAACATCGACTGAGATCTGTCAGAAGGTATCTTTACCAGTTGTGAACTCTCACTGGAACATTATAGAACCAGGGGAAACAATGTGTTTTAAAAAAAACCCATAAAAGTAAATTTTGCATTGAAAGAAGAGTAAAACTAATTTCTCAATTACTTGCAAAATAAAATTTGAATTATTTTTAAAAACATTGCTAAAAGAATACCTGAAAAGCACCACCATGACTAGCAAAATTTAAGTGCCAAGACAAGTTGGCCGTTGAAAATGTCACATAGAAAAGAATGGAAAAAGGTACTGTGTGCCTCACCTCAGCTGAGGCAGACCCCGATGGCAACTGAAACCATGGAAACACAATTATACACAAGTTTAAGAGCTTAGTCTCTAAATAAAACAAAAAACAGGAAGGGGAAGGGAAAGTAGATAGTTTGAGAGACTTATTTACCTAAAATAGTCACAATTAATCATAATTATAAATACGCTTGAGTGAACAAGCAGATAACTGTGATGTGCTATTCTTTGTAGAGCAGAAGCTGGCTAGCTCTTAAACTCTGTGCATCCTTCCATAAAGACAGGAGATTAACTCCATGCAGAACTTGGTTAATAAAACTTTTAATGAGCTACCTAAAATTCTAACGGCATTTTGATGACATTACACCAGTTTTGCTCTCCGTGATGAGTGGGTCAGAGAAGCACAGCCCAGGGCAAAAAGCAGCGTGCAGGGAGGCAGGACCCGGTTTGTGGTGCTCTCTGCAGCTGGACGTGTGGCAGCTCCTCGCTGCACAGAGACACCCGCTGCACAGCCACTGACCCTGCTACAGCCAACATCTACACTGGTGCAAACCCCCTGAGCAGTGACCGCTCTCACCGTGCGAGGGACGGGCTGGGGAACTTCAACAGACACTTGAGCCTTACTTTGAACGTGCTGTCCTGTCCATCCCACCCAATACACTCAAGAGCGGATGGAGAAGGACTACAAGACAAGTGTTTCTTGCTTTGGAAATAAAGTTCAAGCTATCCTGAGATACAAACCCAGAAAAAGCACTCTCAGAGAAACCTTGGCTTACTTGAGATTTTCTCAGTGTAGTAAGAATACCTGTAAAAAGAAAATCAGTCTTCAAGCTTAAAACATACCACATTTGCTATGCTCCTTACCTGCCAAGGTAGAGTGTTTTTGAGACCCAATGCACAAGACTTTTGTTACAGTCACGTCTCACACAAAAATTCAAAGGCACAAAAAGGTGCAAGAAAAGTAGCTGCAACTACCTCTAAGCAAAAACAATCTTGTATGGTAACAGAGGAACACACAAGTCTCTTCGTGTTTGAGAAAGAGGATGTTCATGTCATACTTCAGAAAAGATACTTGAAAAAGCTACATAGCGTTGCGGCTAATGTTCAGTTCACTTCAACACAAGCAATGGATGCCAAGAAAATAAAGTTTGTTGGGCTTAAAGCAAAATGTGCATGTAAAAGATAATACCTGATGATCTCCACGGAAATGACTTCTCAGTAGAGCTGCAGAAAGAAAAAAAAAATCATAAAAAAGAACCTCATGGCTGGCTATGGATTTACTGTTTATTTTTTCAATCAAAGCATACAAAATTGTGCACAACCCCCCAGCAGATAAAGTTCCAATAGCCCGTGCAAATACCACTCGGCAGCACTTTACACCTGGCGACTAAACTGCTGGTTATTGATTTTAATTTTGCATTAATCCCAGGAATTCTGTCCCGTACTGCCCGGCAGTGTCCCGCAGCGGGACAGGTAGGGGCCGTCCCAGGGCAGGGTAACGGGGCACTCGCTGCGAAACGAGCAAAGGAAATGAGTGCTGGGCCCACAGAAATACCGTACTCTGACACGCAAGGGTACACAAACCCCAAAGGTACCCCCACCCAGCCCCCTGGCCAGCTGAATCCCTTTACCTGTAGGGACTTACGAGCCACAGAGGCTGCTCTGTCTATGGGGCGTACGGGGAAAGCTACTCCACAAACAATCAAACCAGTTAAGAAACTAACTCGATCCTTATTATGGTGGCAGAAGTCGAGCATCTACCACCTACTGAATTCATCATCTGATTTTGTCAACCTACAGACAAAATGTTTTGAAGTTACCAAATCTTTCAGCTTTGCTAGGTTAGTCCAATGCGTTACATCCCCCCGTTTCACAACCAGTGTGGTGAAACCCCGCGCTACCAGAGAGAAGCCGCTGACGTTAACGGTGACGACGCTGCCTCTTCCCAACACCCGCGTGTGATACACCTAGAGAGAGCCCACGTGTGCTGCACCGCACCTCTAAAAATACTTAACATCAGCCCACCAATATCCTTCGAAAAGAACCAGGTTAGTAGGGCAGACATGCAGAAAATGTATTTTTCTTCCAGAACTGTTTGGTATAATGTATATAGTTTTCAATTAAAGAAGTTAGAGATAAATATTATTACAGTATAGCAGCTATTCTTAAATGTCATGGCAGGAAAGCACAGATAAAATATCAGACATATGGTCATGTACACGGAAAGAATTTTCCCTTCCCAATCTGTTTTGCGAGAGCACAAAGAAGTAGTGAAATAAAAACATAACTCTACACTAAGTGAATACAAAATATGTACACAGAAACACTAATTTTTTAGCCAGTAACACAAATATTTGGTAACTGAAGATAGAGCATGCATATAAAATCTGCTGAAATAAATCTATTTACTTTGAGTTTTTTGACACTTTGCATCTCTTTTATCACTTCTATTTCCCAAGTATCTGCGTTTTTTTGTTTGTTTGTTTTGGGGTTGGGGTTTTTTTGGTGGTTGTTTGTTTCATTTTGGGTTTTTTTTCCCCTTCTTAATTTCACACCTCTCTTTGCCATCTTACAGCTTTAGTTCAAAGCTGACGTCTTAGACACAAAATTGAATTCGCTGCCAATCTGGGGAAAAAGTATAAATCTGATAAATGGAAAAGGTTTCGTATGAAGTCACACAGAGACAAACCATACTAAGTATCGCTAGTGCCATTCTCCATCCTCAGAGCCACAGCTCTCACACACACAGTGTCCCGGGTGGATTCCCAAGGCAGCGAAGGTCTGGGGGACGCGGCCACTGGGCAGAACTGCCCGGCCCAGGTCACAGACGGTGTCCTCAACCTGCCACAGCTTTCTCTGCAGAAGCGACTAAGCGGAGGTGGCACAGCAGCTAAACCATTCCTATCCCACACCTCTGCAGGGCACAGCAGGGCTAAAGGAACAATACTGGCATTTAAGAAAATTGCAGAGTTCTAACTGTTGTTAAGATATCTTAAGCAATATACTATTTTAAAAAATTATGTAAACACAACCATGATCTTCAGTTTCTAGACTGGACAGTTAACTTAAATTCCTGGTGCTATATACAACTTCTGCAAGCATTACACGACATGAAAGAGTTTAAGCTTATTATCTTGGCAAGTATTCCATGAGATGAAATGTATTTCTGATTTAAACAGTACCGCTTAAGAGAAAAGTAGTGATTTCCATCGCCTATCTTAATTGCTTGAATGTACCGCTGTTGTCATCAAAAAAAAGGCAACAGCGGAAAAAATTAAGTAATATTTAGTAAATATTTCTAAAATAGTGAAAAGCTGTTAAAAGCTAAATATATAATTCTGTTGAAAGTTTATGTACTTCTCACATATTTCTTTAGCGTGTTGGTTTACTCTTGGCTAAGCCTCCAGCACCGGGATACATCTGTTCCGTAGGAAAGGGTTTATTCCCAGGGGTTGGTGCTCGCGGCTCAGGCGGAGCTGCCAGCCGGCACGAGAGCCCCTTTGGGCTGAGTGTACTGTTCTACTCCTCCTTCGCCTGCCATTCCAAATACCTATATTAAGAACGAGTTTACAATTACATGCAGTCTGAAGACTTAAACCTTTGTGTAACTGTAAATCCTTGGTAAGAGGGGGATTTTTCTAACGAAATGGCATATATTAAACTTCATAAACTTGCAATGCTCGTTACAAGCAACTGGCAACCATCAAAATCAGTATAATGAGATTCCCTAGTTTTGCTTTTCTTGTTGATAAAGGTTAGCAGAAGTTTTCACAAGTATTTCAACTAAATGAGGTAATTTTCAGTCTTCGGCTTTCCTAATAGCTGTTTCTTGATGTCACTAACATGCCTAACTCCCGCGCCCGCCCTGCCAGACACTGCTCAAAGCCCGCAGCCCTCTCGTGTCCCCCACACGAAATGGCACAGCCCTGCCACCCACAGCCACCGCTCCTACCGCTCGCTGGACCTTTCCCACGGGCACAGCGGGCACCAGCGCCTGGGGGGGAATTTCAAAAGCTGTATCTGGAATACTGCACCCAAACGTGGCCACTCATACTGAAGGAGGCTATTCCAGGCTGGACCCCACGCCCCAGCGCAGGCAGCCAGGCAGACCAGCCGGGCACGCAGAGCTGGACATCGCTGCCACCCTGCTGTCCTACACCCTGACACCACGCACCGCCAGCACGCCGCCCGGCGCCAGCGTATCCCTGCCTTTGCCATACTTGAACATCAGCAAACTGCATACAAACCCCCCAACTCCTCACTTCTCGTGGCATTCAAAAGCTTTGATGGAATTTCAGAAAGGCTTACAGTCTGGGTAAACACAAAACAAAAATACTGGAGCTCTGACGAAGTCCAGTGTGCCATTTACGTACTTTTCTTTTGTTAAAGTGCTTGTGACGAGCTGCTATTATGAGCGCAGTCGTTTACAAATCAATTGAAAACTAGGAGCCTTTCGGTTCCCACCACCACCCAGTTTTCAGGAGCTACACACCCCAGGTAACTCGGGAGAAGACTCAGCTGACTCTGAGCCAGAGGCAGCTCCCACCCCAGGGGCTGGGCAATGCGTCTTCTGGGGTCTGACCCCGGCCCTGGGCACAGGCAGTACCTGCCACAGCAGGGCTGACCCTGGGCACACACTGGTACCTGCCACAGCAGGGCTGACCCTAGGCACACACTGGTACCTGCCACAGCAGGGCTGACCCTGAGCACACACTGGTACCTGCCCACAGCAGGGCTGACCCTGAGCACACACTGGTACCTGCCCACAGCAGGGCTGACCCTGGGCACACACTGGTACCTGCCACAGCAGGGCTGACCCTGGGCACACACTGGTACCTGTCCGCAGCAGGGCTGACCCTGGGCACACCCTGGTACCTGCCACAGCAGGGCTGACCCTGGGCACACACTGGTACCTGCCTGCAGCAGGGCTGACCCCTGCCAGGCGACAGAAGGGGACCCCCAGGGCTGGAGAGCTGGCTGCAGCGCTGGCCCCTTTGCAGGGGAGGCTGGACAGCCTGTGGCTCTGCACAGAAACCCCCGCGTGCTACAGCACGAAACAGAAGGGAGAAGACACGGCTCAAACCTCACCTTGTTCTTCCCGGTCTATCGCCTCCCATCTTGTAGCGTATAACACAGGTAAAAATATTTACTACTTACACATAACGCTTGTCATGTATCATTTCGGGCTCTTAAGAGTTTTGAAAGTGCACAGGATGCCATGAAAGATCTTGGAAGTGCTGAGCACAATACCCATATGTAAGAAATAATTCTGAGAAGAAATCATTTGAACAGACAAGTAACCTGCAGGCACACAAAGGTAATGCCCTACTGGAGTCCAGGGCTGCAGCTGATCTAGTTCTTCCTTCTCCGCCCATTACACTACAACTGCTTGGGATCTGCAGGTCTGCTCTCGTTCTCATGGCTCACACTCCTCCTGGGAGCCCGACAGCCAGCTGCTCCTCTGCGTTCCTGGCACTTACACTGGAGTTGTAATACAGGTGGGCACCAGACTGACCAACCTGAACTACAAGTACCTCCTGTTTCCATCTGCACAAAGCACCAGAGCACTTCCTGAGGACCAGCAGTAGCAGAAAGGACCACACTTAGGAAATTAGAGTCTTTCTCGTGCCCCTCAGGCAGGTGATGGTCTGACCAGCAGTGCCCACCCCAGAGGGGTTTACCCAGGGGTACATCCCTGTCCCCCACAATGGATGGTGTTGGGCTCAGAGCCATGGAGAGTGGCTGAGAAGCTGTGGAGAAGCTTAAGCTGGTTTCAGGTACTGATGTGGCATTTCCCCCTCGCTCCCTGGGGCTGTGCTGGCTCAGGGGGTGACCTGAGGGACACAGGGAGAGCCTGAGCCAGGGCTGCAGCCGCCGCAACAGGCACACACTGCCACAAAATGCCCGTGGCTTCACGGCAGGGTCTGCTCTGAAGGTGTCCCCACCTCCCGGCCCGTGCCAGCTCACGGGAACCCAGCCCAGCAGTGAGCTAATGGGGGTACCACCATTGGTACCACCACCCAAAGGTGGGCAAACCTTCAGCTGGAGCTGGGAGATGAAAAGCTGCCCAACGTCGTAACCTCTTTAAGGGAGAGGACAGCACTGTCTTTGAAACAAGGCACTGCCCACTTCCTCAGGGACAGAAAACTGAACAAAGGGTAAACACAAAAGCATATATATCTCATGCTTTTGTTTGGCTAGCTTTTTTAGTTTTTGTCATTGTTTTGGTTTGACTTTTTTAATATAAGGCTCTATTGGACAATTCTTCCAGGTGGCGAGGAGAAACATCACCTGTCTCTAAACACCTAACTCCCCTGTTTCCGGAGCAGGCTCTCAGCTCTCCATGACCACTCTCCGACACAGCATTCCCTTGCCAAGCCTTCTCTCCACCCCCTCTCCGTGTTTGTTTATTTCCTGTCAGCCTCACCCAAACATTTACATCACCGAGTTTGGGGAAACACATGTAGCTTGTTATGGTTGTAAGTTTTGCTGCTGTGTCCATGTCTGCTGTGATACTGCTCTGAGAGATTGTCCTACCTCAATTCTTTCAACAACTCCTGTGACTACGCTGGGAGCAACTGCTTGTGAAGAAAGGAAAGCACCTAATTCAAATACAGAAAAATTATTTTTCCCTGGCTTCTCACATATCTCTTAAAAGGAATATCTACATGAGAGAAGAAGTAAAAAACTTAACCGAGGACACCCCCACCTCAGAACACACTGTCCAAGCCAAGTTTTCATCCTGTGCGATGCAGCACAACACGCTCACCTACCCAAGACAGGCTCTGCTGGGGTAAGGACATTCAGAAACACACAACAGTGGTCAGAGTGCACAAGTGTCCCTAAGGACTGAGACTCTAATTGGGCTTTTATTTTAAATGTGGAAAATATTTTATTAATAACTACGGAAAATGTATGGTCCAGAAAACAAGAGCTTGAAGAGTTTATCTAGATTTATCTAGATCTACATACTCGTACCAAATTAACTAGAAACCAACTTATTCATGGATTCATGGATTTGACAGGTTGGAAGGGACCTCTAGAGATCACCCAGTCCAACCCCCCTGCCAAAGCAGGGCTGCCCAGAGCACATCACCCAGGAGCATCCAGGCGGGGCTTGAAGATCTCCAGAGAAGGGGACTCCACACCCTCCCTGGGCAGCCTCTTCCAGGGCTCTGCCACCCTCACCCTAAAGAAGTTCTTCCTCAGCTTTGAGTGGAACTTCCCATGTTCCAGCTTGTGCCCGTTGCCCCTCGTCCTATTGCTGGAAACCACTGAAAAGAGTCCAGCTCCAACATCCTTCAACCCACCCTTTAGGAACTTGTAAACATAGATGAGGTCTCTCCTCAGTCTTCTCGAGGCTAAAGAGCCCCAGCTCTCTAGAGAGCCTTTCCTCATCAGGGAGGTTCTCTAATCCCTTAATCATCCTAGTTGCCCTGTGCTGGACTCTCTCCAGTAGTTCCCTGTCTCTCTTGAACTGGGGAGCCCAGAACTGGACGTACTAGTATTTTCTCCCCCTAAACTTTCATCATGTCTTTTTATACCAATAAACATCACTTAGCCATAAGGAAGCAACTGAAAGAAGAAATTACTCTATTATGCTAAAAATTATTATTTCCATCTTGGTAAATGACAGTATTTGATAGAAGCTCTAACTTACTGTGCAGGTACTGGTAATTGTACATGATTTAAAAAACTACACAACGTTAATTGCAGGATAAGCTGACTCTGGTGTTCTCTGTACGTGAGATTCTCTGCACCTGGGATGAAGGAATACCTTTTCCTTTGTATTTATCAGGCAAATTCACTGGAAATGAACATGCAAGATGGAACAAAAGGTGGCTGGAGGCATAAAATAACAGGCTTTTTACTTATTCTTTCATAGGAATTTAACTTCTTTAGTATTCAAAACAGAATCTTGAGCAACAGCTGGTGAAATACGTAGATCTAGAGGGAAGACAGGCATGCACCAAGGGTATAAAAATAGTCATTTTGTCCAAGGAATATTTTTGACTACTTCAACGATCCTTAAACAGAAGTTCTCATGCTAATAACAATACTGTCAGATGACAACTCAGCTCAAGTAGTTTGATGTACACAAACCAGCCGTGCTAGCTGGTACATTGGACTTTTAAAATTTATATTTAAATAATCACCTCCTGTTTCTTAAGTTTTTGTAGGAAAATTTTTTCATTTAACTTGCAGAAATACTTATTGAAGTCACAGAAGGAAACATTTCAGAATGACACCCAAGTTTATTGCTGAAAGAATATAGAAGCAGGCAGTATTTAAGGCAAGAAATTATGCTGTAACCCAAAACGCAGGCACGAATGTTTCATAAGAGAATACACTGTCATTGAGGCTTCCAGAATCAAGAGCTACCAATCTTTAATGTGCTTGAAAGGAACGAGTGCCCAAATACATTTAGAGTTAAAAAGTTTGCTAAGGAATAATAATTAAAAAAAAAAAATAAGCAGAATACTAGTTAAAGCTGAAATATTAACAAATGCTTTGCTATAGTTATTGTCATTGTATGCAAAATATACTAGGTATGTTTCACACTATTTAAATATGCTAACAATACATTTATAGCAAGATGTTCCCTGAAAACAAATGTAACAACAGAAAGTATTTCAGAAATACTGGATGAAACTAGATAGTCAATTCAGGAAAAAAAATGTAATTGGATCACTACATTTAACTAGCACTGTTACTTTGATACAAATATGTATAACTACTGTAGTTCTCTTCGGCTGAATCTTAAAAACAAATTTCAACACATTTACAGCTTTACATACACTATATTGAAAATCTAAGCCATGATTAGAGAGGCCTCTTAAACTGTCCTATATCTCTTTACAGCAAATTTGCATCTTTTTTTAATACTTACATTAACTGTGATTACTTATATAATCACCTTATATTAAGGTGAATAACTATCAGTTATATATATACAGCTATATATTTATAGGATATAAGCACCACTAAAAAGCCCTTTAATTTATGGGACATAGGAAAGTAAAGTCATGAGGACCTGTACCTTGTGCTGGCGATACTTGGTGACTCTGCTCCAAGCCTACATCTTTCTAGCTGATTAGCCACAATTTGCCTTTCCACTTCCAGTTCTCTGGTAAGTCTTTGAAATTGGAGCTCCTGAAATTTCAAAATAAAAAGAAAAGCATTCTTGATGTTAAAAAATGGGTGTGGATTAATTCTGAAACAATCAGTGTTTCATCACAATCATGTCTCTTGTTCTGACTCTTCCTCAGTGGAATAAACTATTAGAAGATTAAAGTGGGAATTTAATGGTTCCTTAAATCAGTGATTCATGCAAATATTGATTTATCACCTATTACAGAAGGAAAAACATGTTTAAGCATTTGTGGATTTTATTTCTCCTGCAATTAAAATTTTTGTATCTCCTTATCTTGCCACAACCTAAGAAAATCGGTGCCCATGAAGTCAGTATTCAATTTCATCTATAACAGCGGTGCACTGGAAAATGCTGTATCCTAACCCTTCCAACTGCAAAACTTCAAATCCTAAGCTATGCTAGGTTCTGACTTTGGTCTTGAAAAGCTTAAAAATGTTATTATTTCAAACTGGCTGAGAGTAGAGGTGTGCTATTCCACCTTTCCTGATTTCAGCTTGTGTTCTATTTCTTGGTTGAAGGTACCAAACCTCAGGCTTTGTAAAAGGCTTTTGGGACACGACTCTTGGAGGAAGGCACGGCAATACGAGCGCTGCACAGAGTGTCTGTATGTTATTAACATATGGAAATATTTCCCATAAACGTGATACTCCGAAATCAATACTATGTCATCCAGGGACATCAGCCGTGTTCTCATCCACAGCTCACTTCTGTTCATGATAGAAAAGGATTCTATCAGAGCGATTGTATTATTTTTCAAACTGATACTCTACATCCCCTGAAGTTTAAGTAAACTGTTCAATGCTATTTAAAAATAGATGAACAGCAATATTTAATGATCTGATGAAGCAAGTCTTATATACAAGTCAAATAGAGCACAGAAGCATTCCTTTAATTTTAAAGTGCAAATTACTAATAAGGGGTTTCTTTCCTGAATGTAAATCATGTAGTTGTATCATACAGTAGTCGCACACCTTGCGTGCAAAGTCACCTTTGCTCATAGGTTACAGGTAATGCAAACTGTTCTTCACACTTTACATGACACGGAGTGAGGCTTAAATACTTTGTTTTCATGAATGGTCCCTGAAAGAGCTTCATCCTGAAAGATGAAGTGTTTTCTACCAACCCCACAATGAGATTACCTGCAAGAAGCACCCCCAAACAGAGGACTAATTAGCACTGACTTCACTGGGAAGCCAGCTGAGGGGTAAGTCCGACGGCCGCTGCCAGAACTACTCTGGATATGGGATGACAAAAAAAAAAAGCTACTTCTGAAAGTCTGAGTTGAGCTCCATACAACACACTGGCCTGGTAAAGATAAGCCACGCAAGCTACTGCCCCTCCCAGATGATCGAAAGAATTGTGGACACTTCAAACACTTCTCAGAGGTCACTAATCAAAGGGAATAAACACACCCTAATACTCCAAATATGGGCCAGTGAGAGCTCTTGCTGTGGCACTCGCCCACGGCTGCCACAGACCGTCCCTGTGCTTTTCTGCTCTCGCTCTATGAACAGCAGCTCAACAGAACAGAAACCTCTGCAATTCTCTTAAAAATAACTATGCAGACCACGCTCCTCAGCTTCCCCCCGGCCACCCCTTCCACAGGCTGGTCTTTACTGTCAAGCATCAGCGTTTGAAAAGCTCGGCACAGTCAACGCTCAGACTTGACAGAGCATTTTAGGACATATGCCCTAAACTTGGAATTTATTCAACCTGCTTCTAGACAGAATTCTAAAGCTAAATCCTCTGAATCCTGAGACCAGATAGGAAAAACCTCATGAATACGATAACCTGCCGACCAGAGAAATCTGGTGGGCTGTAGAGGGACGAGGAAGAATGGATAATACCCGAGGGTGTGTACACCACGGAACTGCAGCCAGCAGCAGACCCAGCTGTCACCGTCATACCCGCTCCTGGCACACCTCAGCTTCATGTCACACCAGAGGCACCCACAGCCAGCTCACCTGGACAGGTTGTGTTTTGGAGAGAAAAAATTGAAGTAGCATACTAAGCAAAAAAAGTCAAAGGAATTTATGAAGGAGAATTTATTTTCCAACTTTAAGTCTGAATATAGATAATACATCCACCTAAAAGCTGATTCACCAGTCATCAACGTGCTGGTGGAGAATGCCAGCATTTCCAAAAACCATTCAGATGCTCAGCTCTGCGAGTTTTGTAGAAAATGTCAGAAAAACAAGCTTATGTATTATATAGCATGCAACAAACACAAACCTTTAAAATAAACACTGCACTGCTTGTTTGCAGAAAGAATATAAAATGTTTACCCTATGTTTAAAGCTGTTTCTTGCTCCTTACTTTCAAATTAATATTTAAATAGCAATGTCATTGATATAAACTATGAATTTGAGCACAAGACCCAAGCTGCCTGTTGCTATTTACTGATCTTTTAATGAGATGAATAGAATAAAACACACACTAACTATTATTTGCTTCCATTCAACCAGCCCCTATTAATCTGTATTTTCACTAGAGGCAGAGGCATTAATGAACATAACGTTATCCTAGGAAACACACTCCTAATAGATGCTAAGAATACATGCTCAGCTGAGCTCTCTGCTCCCTTTACTATCTTCTCCTGCACTCTAAAAAAAAAAATCAGCTCCTGCTCTCTTAAAAAAGATATCAGTGAATCAGCTGCAGCGCTCAGCTTGGTGTCACTTGCAAACTTGCCGGGTGTCACTCAATCCCACTGTCTGCCTTGCTGATGAAGATAATATATAGTATTGGTCCCAGTATGGACACTTGAGGGACACCACTCATCACTGATTTTCACTTAGATACCGAGCGTGGCCATTCGGCCAACTCCTTATCCATTTCACAGTCCCTCCAACAAACCCGTATTTCAAATTCAGTGGCAAGAATGTTGTGGGAGATCTTATCAAAGGCCTTACAGAAGTCCAGGTTGATGCCATCAGTATGTCTTCCCTTGTCTACTGATCACTCCCTGCACTGTAGAAGGCCACCAGATTAGTCAGGCACATTTTACCCTTGGTGAAGCCATGTTGGCTGTCTCTAATCACTTCCATCATGTCTTCCATGAGAATCTGCCCCATGATCTTACTGGGCATTGAGGTGAGGCTGACTGATCGGTACCTCCCAGGGTCCTCCTCTTTTTACCCTTCTCAGAAACACCTGTGATGTTTCTTTGTTGCCCATCAGTGGGGTCTTCACCTGACTGCTGTGACTTTCCAAATATGATGCAGAGAGAGACTTGGTGACCACATCAGCCAGTCCCTCAGGACTCTGAGATGCAGCTTGTCAGGTCCCACGGATATGTGTGCTCAGATTCCTCACATGGTTTCACACCTGATCTTCACTTATAACAGGAGGGACTTTGTACCTGCCTTGATGTTCAGGGATTTGAGAGATGTGAGAAGAGAGATTACCACTGAAAATCGAGGGAAAAATGTTAATTTTTTAAAAATAAATTAATTTCAGTTAATTGCAGCTGTGGTTGATATGTCTTAAATACCTGCACAAATACATAAGAGATGGATGGTTTTAGAGCTACCATCTTCTTTACAGCTGGAATGCCTCATGTTTTAAGTCTTCCTTTTTCTTTTAGCTTAAGTCATCATATTATTATAGAAAACCAAGTCCCAGTCACTTCTGAATAAGTGCATTGATCACCTTCATAGTCTCTGCTTCCTTGCAATGACATTTTGTTCCACTCTGGATGGAGACCCGTCCCTCCACACGTCTATCTGTCAGACAGCACACGGTCTGTTGCAGGAACCCATGTGGATGGGTTTCTCCAGCCGGCTCCTCTGCGAGCAGCGGGAGAGCTCCTCCAACAAGAGCCCGTACAGCGCTGGCTGCCAGCAGTGCAGAGAAGCTGCCGCCCTAGGCAAAAATCACAATTCACTGACTTTTATAGTGCTGGCTTGTGACAAAACGACACAACAGGAGCCAAATAAAACAATTAATAAGCTTGTTTGCATTTGCAGAAGAACATCTATGGGGCAAGAACATACTAAAATTCTAGTGTAGACTACAGAATATGCTGCCATACTGCATCAAACCAACCAAACCTTGTCAACCACACACGCTACAGTGCCTTGCCCAGAGCTGCTATTTTTTTTAAAAAAAAAAAGGAAAAAAAATACCCCTGTAATTCTATCCACCTGTTTAGCAGTAACCACTTAATCACCTTATAAAACCACAGTTTTTGTATTCATAACCTAAATTCCACTGCAAAACCACAAACCATATTTCTTAACAACAAGATACAAAAAAATGCTAGCTTTAAATACAATTACATTTAAGGAACAGGAAGCATATACATGGTTCAAGAAAGAGAAGAAAGCAACTTGTTTTGGAAAGGCAATCATGGAGACTGCAGGCAGACAAGCTTCCACGAGTGAAAACCAAAAGCTATGGAATTTTAGAGCTGTATAATTTCCTTTTGGAGGCTGAAGTCTGTGTAGGAGGGACGAACCCTGTTGATGTTGAAGCGTACCCCCCAGCTGACCAAGAACAGTGGTAATTCATCAGCAACGATGCTGAGACCTCACTCAAGAAGCCACTTCAAGGTCTTCAGTGCCACAAGATACAGATGAGACGAGTTATCCCAATCCTGAACACAACATACTTTTTTCACCTGAAAGCTGAGTAGCTCTGACAGGCTTGTGGCTCCCTGGCAAGTGAAAATAGTTGCCAACAACATCATGCTGGGCTATTAAGAGGAAATATTTGAAAACAGGTAAGTAATGGGAATGTACCTTGTGTGACTGACCATGAAGACTGTCATCCTCCCTTTGCAGGCTTTGGATAATAAAAGAGGGTACAGAGACAATTCTGTGCTTTCTATCTGCATCCCATTATGATACCATGGTGCAGAGATCCAGCATTTTCATTTTGGTTAACGAGGAACTTTTATCCCTCAGTAACATGGCTGAGAACGAGGACTCTACATTCACAGTGTTAAGAAATAAAAAGGTCTTTCTTCCTGCCCTGTTGTGATTTGAAAACCTCTGGCAAAACACAGATAACTTAAAACTTTAAACAACTGTGGTCCATCTGGCTACCTGAAGATTTTCTAGTGACAACTATGAACAAATCAGCAGCAACAGCACAAGCAGTGAAGACAACTCCAAAACTCTTTGAAAGGTATGTGCCTGGCTAGTCAGACCAGGATGGGCAAAGTTGGGACACCTGAGAGAGACGAAGCCATTGACAGAGAGATGCATCTCTTGCAGCTTCTTGGCTTCTACCGGTTCTCAGTGGCTGCTGCTGGAAAAGACAGGGCTGGGGCGGGATGTTATTTCAAGCTGTAGTAATGCTGGGATAAGCTCAGTTGCTTCAACTGCTGAACATCACCGTCTTTATGAAATATTAAGAAGGTAAGTGTAAGCCGAACTATGAAATGTTTTCCTAACTATAAAAATGTTGCCTGTCCAGCAATTCAGTTGAGCCTCTGCCAATAGTTTGAGTAGCCATCATTTGAGAGAAATTCTTTTACCTTACATTTACTGTTTCCCAACCAACTGCAACAAACAAAGCTGAGCCACAGAACTCCCACTGCCTACAAAGTTTAAACCGTGCAAAAAAGGCAATCACACTTTGGACATTTCTACGATACAAACGCGCAACGAAGCAGAGGACAAACAATGTTAAGTTCATTTATGCCTTCTTCACATAAACCTCCTGCACTGATCTACAGAGTTCTACATGTTTCCACTTGCTGTAATTCTAAGCTAGACCAAACAACTGAATACTCAAAAGCACACTGAATACTGTATTTTTCCCCAACATGTATATCATACTGTAGTGACCTAATATTTAAATTCTCTACCAGAATCTATAGATAAAATACCCCGTGCTTTTAACTAACCATATTAGATCAAACTTAACATTTTCTCTAAAAATAAAGTTTACTCACGCACACAACTGCATTTGCATGCTTTCAGTATCTCAGTATCTTCCAAATAGAAGACAAAAGACAAAAAATTGGCCAGGGTAAAGAGAATCACAGATTACAGGATGTGAAATGACACAGCTACAATTATTGGCTGATCACACGTACTCTGTATTCAACAGCAGCAGACCATTAAAGCCCTTAATACTTTCATGCCTGCATTGTTCACCAGTCTGGTAAAACAGTTTAGTGCTGCTCTAGCTGATGAGGGATCAAAATTTAAGCAATTCATAGAAAGCTTACTTTAGTCAACGCTAGGGAGGAGGAATGCCTCGTGAGGTATTCACTGACTGCATCTGAGCAGCACCCTCTTTGGAAACTAACATACAATGCTGGGTTCCCTTCACCTGGTGCTGAATCTAAGCACCCTGTCTGCCAGCTGGGGACCAAAGGGCAGGTGCTGCTGAGCATACAGGCTGGTAATCTAAACCAATTTTGTGTTACAGAAGGTATAAATAAGTACTCCGGTATATTTCAGCGGTACCCACGGTTCTAGGGAGGCTCTTTTTCTAGGGGAGTTTCTCCTCAGAAGCCCAACAGTAGATGCTAGAAAGAAAGATTAGTTTCTAGACCTTCATATGAATTAAGGAGGACCCAGAATTCTGAATAAGGAAATGAGTTAGTCACTTCATCTGAGACATGAGCAGTACCTATTTTGTCCTAGACTAAGAGCCTTGGGAAGTGGACTTCTCAGACCTGATTCACCAAAACTGGAAATGCTTGTAAACAGCAGACACAATAAACTTCAAAGGTCTGGGATTACATAGGGAAGAATGACCTGTGCAATTGAACACAATATTAAGAGAGTTGGAAAAAAAACCCAGTTCTTCTAGTCATTTAGAAAACATTGACAAAGATTTTTGCTTCACTCATACAAAGCTTGGAAGTTCATTAAATAAAAAGTATAGCCTCCATTTCAGAACCGATACACATTTATTCGCTTAATTGATCACTAGATGCATGCAAATCAGAATTTCAAAGTGAGAATTTTCAATGATTGTGCCTAATTACTGAACGTGCATTTAGAAGTCTTTTTCTCCGGTATCTTGTTGAAGCAACATGCCTACACAGTCAGATTATAGAGTGCTCCATATAAAGCACTACGGATCTGAATTGGTAAAGAAATCCCCCGAACTTGATATGAAAATACTGTCATTCTAGTAAAGATGCTTTTAAACATGCAATGATAAACTCTTTGCTGTATGGAGAATGCATTCTTTCCTCCATTGCCATCTGAAAAACGTAGGGTTTTGTCTCCCTTCCCCAAACCCTATAAAAGCATCTCAAGAACTACATAGAGAATTTTGTACTTAAACTATAAAGAAAAGCAAAAAGTAAAGTGCACACTTTCTAAGTATATGATATGGTTCAATACAGTTATACAAAAAGAAAAGCTTTTGCTGAAGTGTTGAATAGAAGTGAACAGTTCTAGGAAAACAGAAAAACCCAAGATATTTGTGATTATTCATCCAAAAGCATATCCAATCATTCTTACTTTATTGCCACCTATTTACAAAATAAAAGGTGAAAAGTTGTCCATCTTTGGGTCTCAAAATCAACTAGACCAAAGAACAAAGAAACAAACAAAAAAACCCTGCCACTGCTGCAAGTGCTTCTCTCTTAGCAAAGAAATCAAACCCAGCATATTCAGATACTTTTGAGAACTGGATGCATGGGCAGTTTTTCCTATGAGACCTTTTCTCTCAGCCCAATCACTGAAAAGGAAAACTAACATGCTAAGCAGGAAATTCACAATTCCAAATGATCCCATTTAATCGTGCCAGTTCAGCAGCAATTCATTCCAAACCCAGCAGCGCACGGCTCGCGCGTGTGAAGCGGCAGTGATTCCACAGTCTGTCTGGAGCTGCTGGCAACTACCTGCCCCTACATCCCCCCTCACCCCCCAAAGTTACTGCTATGATGCTGCCCCCACAGCTCTTAACAACTGTTTACTTTAGTTGAAAATAATATACCTTTAATATGGCAAGAGACTCCCTCCAGAACTCAACTGAAGTTCTACCCAAATACTCCCCAGGATTCAGAAATACAGACATATGTATTTTAATGCTTGAGTTTTACTTAAAACTTGTTTCAGCATTTCCCAGCATTTCCTAAGATACTCACATCCATTGTAGCATGGAAACTTTGTAACATTTTACAAGTGACACATTTTGAAAACAAAACCCAAAACAAACCTACTGAAAATGACCCCCTCCCCAAACACACAAAACCAAAACAAACCCCTCCACAAGCCATCAACAAATCCACTAAAAGAAAAAAAAATAAAAAAAGCCAAAATATGTTTCAGCTTCATTACAATTAGCTTTAGGATTTCCCTGCATTCAAAAAGGAACTCCTCTAGTAGAGACGCAACTTGTACCAGTAAGAGCCCGTCCTTCCCTTGATTTTCACCCAAAGGTCCATGTCCTGGTGTATCCACAGAGTGACCAACCTAACTGGGTAAAAGGAGTGTCCCCCTGTCCCCGTCACAGCCAGCGGTGGTTGTGGTGGTAGGGGTGTGTTTTCACATTGAAACAAGACCTGTAGTACTACGAAGCTGTAGTAATCTACATTTCTTCAAAGATTACACTTGTTCTGCACACATTATTTTATAACACTAAAAGTGAATTGGAATGTTTCTTCCCTAAAATAGACGGGAGGGAGACATCCGGAGCCGCCCGAGCATCGCCTCTCCATGGGAGGCTGCTGGGAGCTCAGGGGACACACTCCGCTGCAGTAAAAATGTTGCTTTCAACTGATTTGGGTCATAGGAAAAAGAAACAAAAGAAGAGTGTATTCTAAGTTGCTCCTAGAGTTCACAGATTAATTTTCGCAACTTTTTATATAGTTGTATCTATGCACTACAGTAGAAAGCTTAACAAAGTCATTCACTGAATTTATCTACTTATTTCAGAAATACTGTAGCAATTCTAAACGTTTTTATTAAGTTAAAATCTTGCACAATTTGGCAAGCAAGAATGAAGTCTGTTCTGCATTGTGTTTGCACTGTAGTAAGTGTTTCTGGAGGAATGGAGTTAAGGTGTGGCAACCGCTTCACAAACACAGACCACGGCAAACAGAGAGGGATTCCCGGACCAGGGGAAGTCGGGCCACAGCAAACAGCAGAGCACTCTCTGCTCAAGCTTAATAAAGTAAATAACTGCACTGGAAAATATTCTGTTCTGGGCTTTCTGCCATACAGGAAGGGTGTTGAGTATGTCAGTGTCCATAATTATTATCAACAGAAAAAATACCAGAAAGCAACAGTTCAGCTCTTAATTCTTTCACGTTATCATGTACAAGAGTGAAGTACAATTTACATCTTCCTCCCCCTCCTGTTCATTCTAATGTGTCTGTACATTCTAAAGCTAGGCTACAGGTCTGAAGTTTGTGTTCCACTGACTACTAAACGCCATTTTTTCCTTTAATCAGAATCGAGTTATTTATTAGTCCACGTGTTCAATAGTCTTTCTGGGAATGGTAAGGGGAAGAGGTTTTAACCTCCTTTTTAAAAATAAAGAAATATTCTAATTTTTCTCTAAGAACAAGAAAAAGATAAAAACATTTCTTGGGTAGGAAAGGGAATGTTAACAAACGCCTCTTCACTGTACAGTTTATCATGTCCCACGCCCCTGCAGACAGCGCTGCCCTGGCTGTACGTTCGGGTTCAGCAGTCACCGGTGCATCCAAAGCGCAGGAGAGCGATGCTGGACCCCCGGGTGCAGGGGTGACACCGTCGCCTGGTGCTCACTAGCAATGACAGCTCTGGCACTAATTGCAGTGCTGCCCACCGCTCAGCTACCATATGAGCGTGGTCTTTGTGAACTGCAAAATAAAACAGACCAACTTAAAATCACCACAAACGTACACTAAGCAAATGAGTTCTAATTGACATCTGTGATAAGCTGGGACGGCACAAGGGAAGCGACTGTCTCAGAGGGTGAGGTGACAGAGATCACTGTGACTCAGATGACTGCGGTTACTCCCACCTCCACAGCCTCCAGCATTAACATCCGCATTGGAAAATTTAATATTAGTTTTAATCACTAAGAAATTATTAGGATTGCTACTGTCATCCTAAAATACCTTTGAAACTATTAATTCAGGCATGAAAATAGAGATCCAAATTTCATCATCCTGCAGAAACGTTTTATTTAAGACTGAAGATTCTTAGATAAAAGGTGGGTACAAAATCCATTGATATCAAGAACATATAATCTAATTCTCACCTTTTTTAAAAAAAATAATAATATGGGACTACACATGAGAACTAACGCATCAAGCGTTCGCATTCAGAGTTAATACCTTGAATAAAGTACTGATTTATCTTAAAAGAAGTTTTGAAATAGAGACAGAAAAGCAAATTTATTCTGAAATTCAGCTGTTACAATTTATGTATTAGCCAAGACAGATGATTATTTCCAGTTCTGACCATGAAAGCCAAACTGTTACTTCTCTGTGGCTTTATTGTTTAAAAAAAAAACAATAACAAACCAACAAAAAACCACCCCAAAATTTCAGTTAGAATGTTTCCTTGTAAAACTGCCATTTTTTCCCCTTGAATGATCTTTACAAATTAAGGCTGAACTTGATTTCAAACACAATTTTATTTTCCCTGTAGAGACTGTCACTAAAACACATGTCCATAAATGTGTGGCAGGTTTTAAATATGTTACTACCTTGGTACCCACAACTGAAACCAAAGTCGAAGTTGAAAACCCATTCTTTAACAAAACACAATGAATCATACCAAAACCTTCATGTGCAGATTTCTGTAAAACTGTACCCAGCTTTGCAGAACGTACAAAAAGGACCAGTTCTCAACATTGCATCAATTCTTTGCTAGCTTTTCTATTTTAAACAATAAACCTGCATTTCAAGTCTGTTTTACAACAACAGTGCATACATTCCAAGGGATACAGAACACCATAATGAAGCTTCTGTTTGATGCAATTAAATGAACCCTTTATATTCAGATTCTAACATTTTGACCTACAAAATACACTATACCAACACATTTTAGAAACGCTGTTTTTTTTCCAGACAATGCAATAAAAGACAATGTTAACTCCAAACACACACTGAACTAGTGAACTGCTGAAAAGGTGGCATGTACCTGTTCCTTTACAGAAGCCAAAATGGTAGTGGCAGTGGCCTCTGGTTCCATGCCCGGGCCTGTGGAAGGTTCCTGCGTGGTCTGCGGCAACCCCTCCTCCACCATCGGGGTCTGCTCAGGGGCTGGCATTTTGCCTGCAATAACAATATTTTAAAATAGTTTACATTTTGAGCCAGAAATATTTAAGAAAATTCAAGTTTTCAGGATTATAAATTCTCTTATCTTCTTTCTAAACCTTTCCAAACTTAACCAAATTCGCAGAGAACTTGGTATTATTAGTATCAATGTAACGTGCTATTTCTGTGCTTCACAGACTGAAATCAGAATTACATACCGAACGTGAGGGTTGAGCAGAAGCAACCAAGCAGCATGACATTTAAAGATGGTTTTTAAAATACTATTTTGTAGTAGTTACTAAAAGAAGCAAAACCCAAGATGTATGAAAAATACTAGAACAGATCAAGAAGAGCTAGGATCAGAAGTTTACCACGTGCAGTTTTTAGCATAGAAGAATGACACATAAGAGCACAGTGCTTTGCTGTTAGGAATGAACCATGGAAGAGAATAATTATGGTAATAAAAAGTTAATGGGAATAATGCTTCTGGTGTTAGGTTTGCAATAGAATACATTAAAACGCTAAAGTTAAACCAATTGCCCTGGGCTATGGATAGGGGAGAGGACAGACAGGATTAGCGATCAGGAATCCCAAGGCTCATTATCGCGGAGGCAGCACACTAATGATTCCAGTACGTGTGAAAAAGGCAATTCATGTGTTTAACTACAGAAGTCACTATTAACTAATATTAGAGATAGCTATGAAGTGTGTTTAATACTTTGAAAATAGCAAGGAGGTGGTATTAATGTAGTTTCTGCACATATTCCACGTTTTAATTTCCTTCAGAAATTAAAGAAAAGAAAAAATAAAATAAAGCTCGTGAGGTCTAATGTAGTTCATTTTAGATTTTCAGAACAAACTCAATATTCCCCGAGGAGAAGACCAACACGAACAGCAGCTTCCTTCCCTTCATTTCGCAAGGAGCAGCTTACACTGCAGACAGGCTCCGAGGCCGGGGACAGACCCACAAGACTTCTCAGCCCTGACCTGTTTTAGCCATCACCATCCCTTCTCCACCACCTGCCTTCTGAATGCTGAACCGGCACAAAGCTGGGCACGCACTGCCCTGGGACACGGCCAGGGGGGTCCTTGACAGCAGCAGAAAAAGGGAAAGAAGAAAGAAAGGCGGAAAAAGGATGACACCCGTTTCTTTCACTGCTGCCTTATCTGACCCAACTGCTCCCCATCAGCTGGAGGGGACCAAGGTGGGTCTCTGGCAGCTGGAACACAACCTGCTCCTGCAGAATAAAGTGCTGTTACATGGCACTTGGCTTGCAAAGTACCACCAAATGAATAACCAGCCTTATTGGGCTAGTTTTGAAATTACATTTTGATTGTTTTCAGGCTCGCAAATATGAAGGCTGAGAGCTCTGTCGCCAGCCCTGAGCTGGCACACGCCTACGGCTTCAGGGAGCCCGGCCTCTGCAAGAGCAACTCGAAGAGCAGTCAAGAAAGCAGCCTGAAAATGTGCTGTAACGATTATAGAACATGATTTTGAAAAGTCAAAGATGTAATTTCAAGGGTTTAGAAAACAAAAATGTATTCTTTTAAGTTTTTACATATTAAAATCAACTCTTTCATCAAATTGTAAAAACCCAAGGAATCGTAGAATTCATGTTAATGATTCCCTGGGTCTGGGTCAAACAAGATTTTTTAGATCACTTTCCAGATTTCTTTTATGAGTAGAACTCAATGTTTCAGGTTTCTAAATGGACTACTAAACTTGCCAGTATGTCACGAAGTAATAAAACCACCCAGCCAAGCTTCTCCTTCATTTAGGACTATTTGCTAAGTAATCAAAAGGACAAATCTTAAAAACTCTCACAAGTTATACATGAGCTTCTTTCAGAAACAGGCTGTTTTCTTGTCCAGACGCCCCAGTTCTCTCCAAAGGTTTAACCACAGTTTACGAAAGGTAAGTTATGAGATAGCTTAAAACACTGAAATCAGGGCAATATTTATTCCACCAAACAATAAACTTCTTAAATTTCTTTTCTTTAAGACATAAGGGGAAGAAAAGTACAGCTTTTAATTTTTTTTTTACTTAAAAAGTCCTTTACTTTTTGAAGCTTGCATCTATGATGTGCCACAAACGTACTACAAAATCGTACTGCCAATTCCATGTAAGTGATCGCTTTCAAAGTATACTGTGAAAGTATACATCAATGCTTAAAACTCAACCAACCAGAAACCCCTACATAAATATGATATAATGATCTCAGTTTGTCTTTTCCATAACTTTATCTGTCACTCTTTTCTCAACACTGTGAAACAACCCTTCAGCCTCTCTGTAGTACATTTCTGTAACCAGACAAGAAAACGTGCATCTGAACTAGCTGGAAGGTATGGTAATTTCTCTGAACAGAAAATATATGCAGTATCGAGTCTCTAATAACAACACTCAGATGAAGACCAATCAAATTAATTATTAATGAAGATGTCAGTGTTAAATGTACATCTATCTCAGTGTTAAGAGGTGTAATTAGAGCGCTGTACCCTTCCACACAGGCAGTTGTTTTAACTGCTGTTCTTTCAATTAACACATTTCTTGGCAAAGTTCCTGATTTTCTAATCTCGACTTCAAGATTAGACAACTGTTGGCTTTGATCCCACACACACTTACGTACACACTGAAGCGCTCGCTAAGGAGAACGCTCCTTCCCCCGAGCTGCTTCATGGCCAGGCAGCGGTGGGACACGTGGGCTGGGGCGACGTGGTGCCGCAAAGGAAGGAACACCCAGGAGATGCTCTCTGAAGCCCAGCCCCGCAGAGGACCCCGTCTTACCAGCCTGCCCCCGGCCAGGCACGCCGTTCGAGGAAGGGAACTCACAAAGTCAGCATAAATTCTCAGATTCACCTTAGGGGAATGGGAAATACCAAATGCAGGATTCGTGAGAGCCTTAAAATCAGGTATGAGTCAAACTCGGGAGGAGTTAATAAGAAAACCTCTTTCTTCCTTGCGCAAGACTGGGATTTACTGGCTGGAGATACTTCCTGAGCTGTGTTACTCACTCCTTTGGGTATGGATAACTGGTTTGTTACTGGAAAACAAGCAACCAGACTTCACCCCTCAGAAAATTAAGTCCATAGTTACACTGCCTGCCTTGTTGTCACGGCCCAGCAATCAGATCCCACCCAGAACGGGAGACTGTTCCTACATCTTTCCTTATCCATCCAAACCCTCATCCCCTACAGCCCTTTGCTACAGCACCACAGCTACCAAGCTGCAGCCAGGATGGACATGAGGCTGCTTCTTACAGACCTTAGGGGTGGAGGAATCAGACAATACACACAGGTACCATCTATAAATGCTCCTTGAAGCCCCCTCTATTCCAGCTCTTTTAATCCTCACACTGCTCCTGCATATTAAAGACACAGAGGTCTATGTAACCATAACGAAAGCTCAGAAAACCTGTTCTACTGTTCTGCTGCTCTGTGCTGCACGTCAGCATATCTGACTTGCATAGCTCCTCAAAGTTCCTCAATGTGGGAGAAAAGTTTACAGATTTAAGTTCTCTGCTACAGCAAAGAATGCAAGAAAATTGAAAGACTTAAGTGTTCTGAGATGATCTTTTGATGGATGTTGCAGAACTGCAGATTTGTGAATGATACAAATGGTTCTAGTGTAGCTCGAGTCTAATGTAGAGAGGTTGGTGCTGGTCTCTTCTCACAGGTAATTAATGACAGAATGAGAGGGAATGGCTTCAAGCTCCAACAGGGTAGGTTTAGACTGAACATTAGGAAAGAATTTTTCACAGAGAGAGTGGTCGGGCATTGGAATAGGCTGCCCAGGGAGGNATGATTCTATGATTCTAATGCGAGATTGAAACTTTTGGGGGCGATTAACTGCAGACTTGAGGAGAACAGTAAGAATGTGCTACTATTTCCTGTAGATTTCAGTCTCTGATCAAAAGAATGTATTTTCAATCATTTCAATAACTTTTCAGAAAAATTGTTAAATGCTTCATCTTGTAGCATACGCCTGAGAAAATTCTTATCACCTATTCCGAATCCTGAAACTCTCTAAGAGACAAGGCCAGAGGCAGTGACAACCTCGCTCTAGGCTGGCCTGCATTTACGTTTTCAAACTAAGTGCAAGTGTGCAGGGAGAAAAAGTACAGCTGTTCAATTGGAAGCCTCTAGCCTGAAATACTCTAGAATAATTCTGAAAACAGTGGCTTTTCCGTCCTCTCTGCCATGGAGGCTCACTTCAAGGGTTTCATCAAGCCATGCAGTAAGTGGGATCAGAACCAAGCCATCAAAAGAATTAGCGTTCGATCCCACCGCGTGCGGCACAGACCATCTCTTCAGGCAACTGCAGGGATTCGCTGAGCAAACCACACTCAAACAGCCGCTTTAACTCTCTCTTTAGGGATACCTATTGCCTCCAGTACGCAGGATTGGCTTGTTTACATCCATACACAAAAGCACCGACTCCTAAGAACCTCCCAGATGTTCTCCTTTGCAGGAAGGCAGCAGAGCTCTTGGCAGCCAGCGCGGAGGCTGGGCCAGGTTCACCAGTTTGCTCCAGCAGCTCCCCAGTCCCGGCTGTCCCGCTGCTCCCCTCAGCAGGCAGGGAGGCTGTGGGTTGCCAACACGGGCAATGCCTGCTTTTGTGTCAAACAGCTGCAAAGAAAATAGGCTCAGGGAGTTCATCTGACACAAAGCTATGCTTTTTTTGTGGTGGAGGTGGTGTGTTTTTCCAAACCAGCCAATCTTGCAGCCCTACAGTCACTGATGCAAGGAAGGAACAAGAATACACGGTTGAGAAGGAGAGAGGAAATAAGAGAAATCACTGAAGTGAGTGTGGGAAACCATGCTTTGACCTTTGTGCCTGTTTGTCCCTACTCCCCACCTTCCCCTGCTCCTCCTGTTATTTTCCTAGAGATACCCAGGCAGTTTTGCCAGGACTGAGTAACCCCTCTCCTCCTAGTGTGGGCCCAAGGAGAACCCCGACCTCTCCAGGCTGCCTGCACGACAGCGAACGTGGTGCTTTTCCACAGCTTCCTACTCGCTTCCCTTGGTATTCCTCTCGCCTTCCTGACACAGGAGAGCCTCCCACATTTCCTCCTTACCTCTGTTCCCTCTTCCTGAGCCTCCCATTGCTGACCTGATGCCAGTAACAGAAGTCACCCCAGTAACTGGCAATGCAGAGGTAATATAATTCTTGTGAGCACTGTAACCAGGATAGGCTAGACCCCTATCTATTTCGTGAGGGAAACACGACAAAAACAACGAGCAACACCTCACCACTAAAAATCCTCTTATTTATCTAGCTGCAAGATTAATTCAAGCAGCAGGAGTAAATCACCAAGGACATCCGAGCAATACTCATTAGTAGAGAAGAAAAAAAGCTCCAGTAAGTTAAAATCAACTTCCTGGGACACTGATATGTTATTTATTATAAAACTAACTTATTCTTACACATTACACTTAAGCAACATGGCACACCTCAGCTCTCAGTCAAAGACTCTTGTTTTTTCACCCTTTACAGTGTATGGGAAAGCTGAAACCAAAGCAAGACTCACTACACTTCTACAGTTTTTAGATGAAGCCATGATTAAAATTTATCTGATTTTTTGAGCTACTCCACAGACGTGTCAGTACACTTCTAGGCATGAGTAGCTCCCTTTAGCTCCACGCCGCTACCAGGAGCGTTGCTTGCCCATAAACCCAGCAGTGATTTCCATCCTCACGCTCGCTGCCACCGAGTGAGTGAGCTCAGCCAGACCCTGCACTATGTCTGCCTGCCCGGGCTGGGATGCAGGGACAGCAGATGACAACTTGGCCACTTGCAAAGATGATGCAAGCAATTAAAAATGGATTATGTGAAAGGTGGCTCAAACATTTACATGAAATATAGGTTTTAAAGTTTCCAGATGCAGTAAGTCAAGATACTTCAAGCATCACACTACAGGCTAAACAGTCTGTCAAGAGATCACTTTCTTTTTTCTTTACGGACACTAGTAGTGCAGGAGTTTTGTTCACATGGGCATAAGGACGAAACCAGGGAAGTAAAAAAATACCTGATGAAAACATGGAAGAAAGTGACTTCTGTAGTGACAGGATAAAGAAATACACCTGTGTAATTGTGCAGAGCCAGTCCCTCAGTAACAGGAGAAACCTACCTGCGACTGATCTGCTGCCCGAGGAACGGGGGCCATGTGGGCAACTCTCTTACTGCTGCAGCTACTGTCTTCTGTCTTTCTCATCCCTTTTGCTCTTCAGTGTACATTTTTCCTCCTCTCTCTCTCTTTTTTTTCTTTTTTCCCCCAAAATACATGCAGGTTCAAAAGGCATCTAGTGCTGTGTCCTTTTTAAAATGTTCAAAAAGGATTACCCTAGCTTTGGGATAAATGTATTTTTGTTACAGCTCCTAGTAAAAGACAGCCTTATTTTTTTTTTGGCCCATGGCTACATACTTTAACTCCACTCTAGTGAGCAGGCAGGAATCTACATCCGCAAAGATCCAGTTGTAACATGCTCACAAGATTAATATTTTTATAGCTTTCAAACTAACCATCCAGCAGAGGAGATCAGACGGGTATAGGAGACGAGCGTTTTGAATACAGACGTATTCATGATCGTATCCCTCAAGGCCTGAGGCACCATTTGCAGCTCACCTTAAAATAAAGAATCTTTGTCATCTGAAGGGTGTCTGGAGAGCATTCACACTTCACAAACATATGAAGTGCCATAAACTAATTGGCAATAAATGGAGTTTTCAGTAGTTTAAGTCAGCAAGGTTCCATACCTTAAAGAAAACACAAAGGACAGACCCCAAGCCTGAACCTTTCCTGGACCATCCGAGCCCATCGCTCTGTCCCACCGGTACCTGTGAGCCCCTGCCCTTCAGAGCGGCCCCGCCGGAGCAGGGTGTTCCACACCAGCTCTGCAGACTGGGAACCAGAGCAGGGCTTATCCGGAGGGGCAGCGTTGGGTCTGACCCGGGCAGAGAGAGGCAGAGGGTACGCGGTGTGGCTGACGGGTGCTAGGCTCGCCACACACACCCTCAGGTGACAGAGACAGCCATCAATTATTCACTCAGCATTCACAGAAGGATAAATTCTTAGTTTGGTGTTGGAATACTCTGAACTAATTTAGGGCATGAAGTTATTCAGAATGAATGTCACAGAACAACCTAAGGTGAGCCCCATAAGGGCCCCGTGTGCCGTGCGGTACCTGCCACCAGCACTCACACACTGCAGAGCCAGACCCACCTGAAAACCCCCAACAGACCAGCAAACGGGACTTAAACTGAGAATAACTGCTAGTAAAGACATGAACATTACACCAAGCAGAACACTAGCTGCAGCTATTATTCAAGTTCCACTTAGATTTCCTCCTAGCTCTGTAAAATCATTACTGAAGCGTTACTCTGTACATTATTGGTAGATGGAATGCACAGTAACTATAGGCATTTTAAAACCAAATTTATTTTAAATGCATTTATAAAAGTATGCTTCTCAATTTTGTCATATAGTATATTGGAAAAAAATTATAAAAACAATTTTCCAAACGATAAAATTAAGAGCCACCATCACAATTTTAAGAGGCAGCTGAAAAGTTACAGACTTCCATAGCTCCCCCTGTTTTGCCAACACAAGTTTTTGAGGGATGTGGTGTAAGGTGGATCCCTGGGATGGTCTGGAACCAGACACCACCAACCCCCTGTAACATGCTGCCTTTAAAAACAGCCGGACTAGACCCATGGTGTGATTTCACTTGTAACACAAACTTGCGTGTTCTCACTGACACTGTGGTCTCCAGCTCTGCTTTGAGAACTGTGCTTCAGGAATGAGTGACCAGGCAGCAGCAGCTTCAATTGGGTTCAGCAAGGAGAAAGTCCATCTATGCCCTTGCAAAATTTAGAAACTGATGATGTTAAAACTTCCGCCTTGACTCGGGGTACATTTATATGTTCTTTAGTGCAATCCAGGGTTGCTCCCGCTCAAACGACTGCTACAGAAATGTCAAATCCTTGCCTACCACAAAGACAGATGGGGACTGCTCTCCAATAAGCATGGCTATGGATTGGCAAAAGGTTTGACTAAAATGAAGTTTGATCAACTGCTAAACTGTTGTTTGCTCTGCATTTTGCTCTGAAACAACTGTACAGCAAAACTCAGTTTGCTGCTAAGAATTGCTCTACGTGCAAACGTCTACATTTGAGCAAAAGGAACTTTCTCCTCTTCTGTTCTCCAAGCTAGAAGCTAAAAAAAAGTTGCATGTAGCAGCAAAGGCTATAAAACAAGCATCTGGCTTTTAAGGCCAAAATTACCAATACTTCAATCAGTTCTCCAATCTCCCAAAAAAGAAGTATCATCTTTATTATTTTTCTGAGGTATATTTGACTGCTTACCCTTAAAAATTTCAAGTACCTGTAGTAGGATTACACATAACTCTGCTCTAGAGAGAATTTAGTATTTCTACTAATACTTTATAAAGAGATGAAGAGCTGTGAAACTCCAAAATTTACAAGTGACGTTACGATTAGAGGAGATCAAAGACAACTGACTAACTTGAGAAAACCCATAAAACACGGTAAATGAGTTAATGTTGATACTTATACAATTATACGAACTATTGCTATCAAAGTGAACCATACGCCTTCCCACAGCAGGGCTGGATGGTAGAAGCCTAGCTATAAAGTCAGACACACTTCACCTAGAATGTTTGGCTGAATGAAGACTTCTTGCAGACAATTCTGTAGACAGCAACAAGGATGTTCAGAGGGATAGAAAGCTGTACACCGAAGGAATGAAGATTGAGTGTGGAAATGGCCAAGAAGGGAAACAAATACTAAGTCACAGCCAACGGTGCAGGGTTTTTACTGATGCTCAGTTACAACAAGAAGAAACTCTCAGCCCGGTGCTGACAGGCTTCCCGTTGGGTGGAAGCACCGCATCATTATGTAGCACTCTAAGATGATGCTAGGATGTGATTTTCTTCTCTCAGTGAAAAACATTTCTTCCTGTTAAATCTCCTACAGGTATGCAATTTTGTCATGAGATGGCAATATTTCTGCATCGAAGTTTACCAGTTGGAGATGCAATTTAGAGAGCTTTCCTGCCTCAGCCCATGAAAGACTGAAAATGTGACTCACGTATTTTAAAAGCTCAGATCCAAAGTTTCAGAGGAATCTCAAACAGTGGTCACAGAACCATTATTCTTATTTCTACCTTTTAATTCTCTATCCCATATTCTTGTCTAATTCTAATTTCTGAGCATGGAAAATTAGCCCGTTACTGGCTTTGGTGGGCTTATCTCGTAGGCACTAGAACTTTAAGTGTTAAGAAATAATCTGCTCTTGACAAATCCACGCTATATCAACTCTACCTAACTTTGGTCTGTGACAAGAGCACTAGAAGAAACACACCTTGAAGGTAAAGCTTTAGACTCTGCCGAGCAGCCTCCCGATAAACAGCCCGGAGAGCCCGGGTGGGAACACCGTGGGGGAAGAGGTCGCCAATCTGCCCAAAAACACGTGCCACGCTCAAAAGCAGCTGATCCCAACTCAAACTGAACGCCGAAGCCTGTCTGTCCATCCCAGGATTGCCTCCCCACACAAAACCCTGCCCGGCCTGTGTCCGCGCCACCCAGGCTATGGAGAGGACGGGCGCCCTGTGCTGACGGGGAACACGTGCAGGACAGAAGACAGAGAGACAACAACTCTGCAGAAAACACCACGAAGCTGGGATGCCTGTAATCAAAGCACACTTTCCTGTGACAACGGAAAAGGAGGGGAAAGGCAAAAAAGAAAAAAAAAAGAAAAAAAAAAAAAGCTACCTCATTTATCACTGCTCCTTATCCTCTGTTTCCCACTGCACCAAAATAAATGCCCAGTCTTCCCAGCCCGCTTAGCTAAAGAGGTGTAGCCAGACTGGTACACCCATGTCAAGTGAGATCAATTGAAAAGTCAGAAGAGAGAAACCAAAGCTATGCGGACTTTATGTAGGAGTTGCCTGTGTTTGGATACACAACAAAGGCTCTGGGGAAAAGCACTAACAGGTGAAATATTGAAGTCATTGCAGGAAAGACAAAATAATAATCAAGGATATACTTAAAAGCTACTGCTGTCTTCTTGCCTGGTATCAGACAATATCAATGACATTAATTATTTAACTGTTACTGTCTCTTCTAAATGGGATACTGGGGTACTCTTCCTCCCTTCTAAATTCAAACAAACTTTATTTTTTAGACCTTTTCATAACTACATCTGATAGAAAAAAATTAAATGCTCAGTTATGATTTAGATATACCTGACAGTTAACACTGATCTATTCAAATAAGCAACTCTACCACCAGAAGAATGATGAACTCAATCAGTTATTTTCACTGCTCTTTAATATAGAGCTCAAAATGAGGGGTTTAAAACAGCTAGCAAAAGCAAATCCTCCCAATAACATGAAATACTTAAAAATTACACAGTTTTAAGTCTTGAAAGAACACAAGAATTAATTACTGTTTTAGGGGATTTCCACTTTGAGCACCGAGACAGCCTGCTCTTGCTTGCACCCTGCAAGTTCAGGAAAACGTCAATATAACAGCTCAGGAAATACACTCCAGGATGACAACAGCAGAAAAGAATGCACTTCCACAACTTGCAAGATTGCTATTTCATGTAATGCTTAAACAGTAATTGTTCTTAGAGGCACATCTCTCCATTTTTAGAACATCTTACTTAAGCTTCATAACTGCCCCCCGGTCCCAGGTGGGTGGCAGGGAGCCGAGGCTGGGCGCTGGGAAGCAGGGAGGGGAAGCAGCCGGCAGGAGAGCACCCCGGGGCAAACAAAGCCCCGACACCCTGCAACAGAATAAAGTACTAAAACCAGTCCTTTTTGGAACAAGAAATACCCATATTACTACACCACAGGAGCTGAAAAATATTTGTTACATGTATCATTCGTGCCACCTAAAAATGGAACATTTCAGCAAGGTGCTTTAAGTCAGCTGCTAATTATCTTTTTGGTACCCCAGCCAGCGGGGTAAATTACAGACATTAACAGGATACCTATCTACCTACTGCGTTTTCTGCCTTTCTATGTACGAGACACCACTTCCAACACAAGAATTTTAAAATGGAGCTTTTCAGGAAAGGCACAGAATAAGTTCTACAGAAGGTTGAAGCTCTTTTTGCTCTTTCTTTTAAAGCTCGCCCAGTACCTTCTGCATGGGGTCGGTTCCCATACCAGCGGGCAGGGGAAGCCGCAGAAGTGAACATGCCCAGCAGAGGAGGGACAAAAACACACGCAAAAGTGTGCCTTACCCTTCTCTTATTTAAGGGAAGTGTATAACGCTCCACTTCTTTTGTCAAACAAAAGCACAATAAAAACTTCATTAAAAATGCCTGCATTATATAGTCTGCACGTAATTATTTCTTCAAATAACATTTTAAAAGAAGCTTCTTCCTTACAATGGCAAATAGAGTTTGTAACTCGTTTCTCTCCAGTAACACTGCTGGTTAACTCCAAACAACTCTCAACACACCTTCTGATGAACATTGGTAACTTCTTTTTTTATATGTTTTAAAAATAGATTGGAGCGAGGCTGTTAATGCAGACTTCAGATCAACACATCCAAATACGGCAAGGTAACGCGGGCACTATCCTGTCCCATTTTTATCCAGTTTTAGTGCTGGTGCTGTCAACATCCTCCTGCTGAGCCACCGCAGGATATGCCCGGCCACTTTGTCAGAGACATGGAATAAGCCGGAAGACCCATAATTTGTCCTTTATAGTCACTTCAGAAGGTGTCACTGAGCTGGCTGAGTGACGTGCTCCGGAGCATCCCTGTCCTCCGACTAGCGAGGTGGCACACCGGGATCTCAGCCATGCTGGCACTGGACACGGTCCCACCACCACCCACCGAGGCACGCGTGTGCCGTGGTGAAACGCAGCCGCAGCACAACCAGGCTGATAACCCGGCCCAGGGCTACAGAGGCTTCCTCCCCGAGGACTACCCTGCCCACAGCGCTGCCGTGCCGGGCAGCAGGAGGACCTCTGCGCCCCGTCCCTGTGCTCCAGGCGTTGGGCCTGTCTCCACAGCCAGCCCTCGTCTGGGAGAGGCACGTCTGAAACTCTTTCAAAACCAAGGTAACCACCATCACTACTCTTACCCGAAATAGGAATCAGGAATATAAAGCATTTAAACAAAGGAACATGTAGTAGAACTGGCACGGGACAAAGCTCTGACACGAGGTCGGTTGCTTGTTCCATAGTCACCAACTAACACCTCACAGGGCTGGGTCCGGTCTTTAGACCTCACTATTCCCAAATGACTCTTCACGAAAGTGAAACCCTTTATTTACTGGAATGGCAATGTGAACTTCAGGTTTCACACTGAATTCTGAAGAACTGATGAGCTAACCTCACTGATGACCTATTTGCAAAAGATGGAAAGACTTGTGTCCGTGCCAAGTATAGCATGCCCAAAGCTATAAACTTTCAACAACAAAACAACAACAGTCTTCCTTAATAAACTACTGGTTCAGTGTCTTCACAGCCGACTGTTTTTGTGATATTTTCAATTTATTAGTTATAAACTCAATCTATTGGTGAATTGTAAGACCCACTGATCACAGCAAAATTCAAGACAGGAATGGCCATGTTACCAGCTTTCAGCTTCAGAGAGAAGTCACCTCTCTGGAGACTGTTCATTTCATTGGTGTTCCTTCATTTGGAAAAGGACAGAGTTTACAGCGTAACCATTAATGCTCTTCAGTGAATCTCCAACAGTGGAGAAGAGATAGCTACTAGTAGTGGCCACTCAAACTTTGGGGCGGAAGCTCTATAAGAAACAAATACCACTGGAAACTTGGTCCTATAAGATATAGCCTTTCTAGACATTGATTGATACATGAATAATCATCATCATGGTGGGGCACAGGTATTCGTTTCATGGATATGATGATGAAAGCGCAAGTAAGCCAACAGAAAAGATTATTCAATGAAGTTGAGCCTAAAAGAAAGAACAGAAAAAAAATCATTTGCTGAAATAACCATGGACCACATTGTTATGGATGGATTCAAATTTTAAATGGAAAGTTGACTTAAGTAGGCAGCCCTGTAACCAAAATCACTGATTTGAGTAGAACAAATCTTATGAAATAGAAAACTATGTGGTGAAATCAACCTGCTGAGCTCAGCAGAGCTGTCTGATGCTGGTGTTTCCCAACACATTTCTGTGGTGGAAGGGACAACAGACAGAAGCATACAACGTACATCTAACCCACAAAGAATTACTTTTCTGGGAAGCACACCTACTTTAAAAGAGAGACCAGTGAAAAAGTAGAGCACCCTAAGGGGAGAGGAGAAATCTACATGTCCATGAATTTTGAGAACTGTTGTTTTCCAAGTCAAATAATAATGGAATTATGTGAAAGTTATAGACAATCCAGGCAAACAAGACTTGCTCAAGCAGCAAAGAAATCCCAAGAGCAACAAAAACATCTGTCTATAGAGAAAACATGGCCAGGTAGTACCCTACCAGGTACCTAAGACAGAACGAGCTGCACCTGATCTCTATTTTCAAATGATAATGATTACGTGTTCAGCCTGTCTATGGGAAGGAAGACAAAAAAAAATAGCTCTATCTGGAAAGAAGTTTCTCCACTAGGAATTCCCTCCTGAGCGATCATGTTTAACACTGTCAAAACAACCGGCCTTCACACGTCTTCCAAATTTGTGGGGGCTTGGGTTGGGAAGAAGGGCTCAGGGCATTAGGCAGGCATGTTATTATGGAAGACCTCGAGGAATTAATCTTGCTGCTGTCTTTTAGCCAAGCCACAGATGGTGACCCATGACAGTTTCTGTAACAGACAATAAGGTCATCACAAAGTGACTGGTGAGAAGAGTGTGGGCTCACGAGCTCTTCTGTGAGATGGCCACAGTAATGGCACGTGCCATTGTAGAGCACCTCAAAAATACACTTCCAGAAGAGACTCCGAAGTGTTGCTTCCATAATAATGAAATGCAAGTTAACTCAGTGCCTGGCACAGGTCTCGTTTCTCACATTTGCAGCTGGTTGTGCTGGTGTGACTGAATTCAAAGGCTGTCATGATGATAAAGGGACCAACCCCTCCCTTTGGACAGGCAGAAATCTCACAAAACAGAGACTGAGGAGATATTGTTTTCTATGAATATCTGGGGTTAAAAATTAGGGTAAGGAGACATTTGAGAGAAGACCAAATAGGTCTTAAATGACAATAAAGAAAGTTACGTCTATAACCATAAATTAGGAAATCTCTCAGCGTAATGAACATCTTGGAAAAGCAAAAAGAATATACCGAATATATTACTCGAGAATGGAATTATTGGTGGCTATTTTCTTCACTGTAGTAACTGCACTGTTAAGAGCCTTAGAGTGGATTCCTATAATGTTGCTATACCCAATTTATATTTTCTTATGGCAAAAGGGCATGTTTGTATACAAATAAAATCAAATCTACCATAAGGAAACTCACACTACTTCAGTTACACAGTTAAACCAGCAGAAAGTAGGCAGCTCCTCTGGGATGTGTTTACAGTCAGTGCTGGTTTGATTCATATCCTGCTGCTTCTTTGCAACTGGAAAATGTTAAGGTCAAGTCAAGGTGATTTGCTTGCTTTCCTTCTGTGGCAGGGCAATTTCTATTAGGGCTCCTGAATAAAATATAGACACATATCTGCATACAGTAGCCAAACTTAATAATCAAAGCGATTACTACATTTAGCATCCACCCATAGCCCTCCAACAACGCCAAGTACATCTGGACATCTGCAGGATTTTCAGAGTCAGGCGTCCTGGTTCCACCACGTTTCAAAGTACAAATTAGCATTTGGAAACAATTAGTTTGTGTTTGTACACCTATGAAGCCGTAAGTCTCACAAATTTATCACATTACATCATGAGGCAACATCACACCAAACTGTTTCACATTAATAAAACCACACTGGTAAGAAGTCCAAGCTTTGGACCATACAAGGCTGTCGGTCACAAGGTCCTCTGAAAGGCAAACTCAGTGCCCAGCACTAGGGTAAAGCTTGCTGCTCACCCACACACTGGGCAAGCGCAATGGTAAAGAAGATAACAAGTCCCAACTTACAGTATCTATTAAAAGCAGCTGTGTAAAATGACAGAGAAATATTTTGAAGGAATGCAGCATATTAGCTGTTTTCCAGGTTGGGTTTGTTTTTTTTCCCTGTTCTGTAAAAAAACTTCTTTTAAAACCCTTAAATACAAGTGCCAGATTCTTGCAACGGAAGATGCTGAAAAATAGTAGTTATTAATCTCATCTGGAAGTAAAACTTGATTGTGAAATATGGGCCAAGCAAGTTTAAGAGTTTTGAATTTCAATGGACTATACTATTGCATAAGGATTTTCACCTGGTGCCTTAGTTTAAGAAATTATAAAACCCATGACAAGTGTAAACATAAAAGACAGTGGTATGATAGGAGGGTTGATAAAAATAAAAGCTGTAAAAATGAAGAAAGTTAAGAAGATTGGTTATCACAACTACATCTTTGCTCTCCTTCTGTTTGAGGCTGTTATAAATTGCCAGAGCAGAGGCTTTGTAGTTGGTTGTTAATTGGTTAATGAATGCTAGTAGAATGACGCAGCAGAGCTTTCACATTTAGTAGTTATTCATACTGTGGGGAAAAGGACACATTTCTAGACTTAGAAGGCATTTTTGCACCCAGGATAAAAATCTCCATCCTGGCTATGATTCCGTACAACAAGCAACCGGTTTCAGTTGGCTCCAGGCCATGTTTAATTCTGGAGACAGACGTTAGCCAGCCTCGGTGAGACCCCGGGCAAGGAGGGGAGGACAGAACCGGAGCTCACACAGCAGTATATTCCATCTCCCCTTCCTCCAGCACCTCCAGGCTTGCCCAACCACAGGCTCGGAAGCCAGCCAGCCACATCACGTACTTCCAGAGAAGAGCTGGAGCAGGAGGGTGGCTGTTTGCCACACAAACAAGGGGAACGTGCTCCCACCAACTGCCGCCTGCCTCCACTGCCCGGGGGAAAGTTTGCTGAGGCTCCCACAGAACCAAGTACTAGCTCCAAGCATGAAGCACTGAAGAAGTTACCCACTTAGTGTGAGTACTTCTTGGTTGTGTAAGAAAAAAAACTTCTATACTAGTAAAAGAATCCATTGAGGTGCTGGACTGTAAGACGAAGCGTCAGAGAGCTGCTATTCTGGTGACAAAATGCGACTGAAGAAGGTGCTGTGCTGAGTTTCCATACAGTGACATTCTTCTAAAGCGCAGTCCATCTCAGCTTCCAGGCACAAAGAAAAGATAATGTTTATGCCTCAAAATGCAAAGAATGTCTGCAGAGCAAGATCCTTTGTTTCCACAACACTCCATCACAACGGGCAAGTTCCAGAACAATCAATTCAGAGCAACATTGTGCAGTAAACACCAGGGGAAAGAGTCCCAACAAACACCGGGAAGTTAAGGGCTTGCAGGTGTTCTTTCGAGCAACCACAACAGCAACTTAAAAGCAACCTGCTGCAGAACCGTCTCTATTGGGGAAATACAGTATGTGTATTACCTGCAATCGATCCATCTGGACACTGAAGTCCCATGTAAGTCAGCTGCTCTACCAACCCCGTGGCTCTCCATGAGCCATTCTGCTCTGTGAAGACGTGCACTACGTAACTAATAAACCAGCCATTAATCAGATGGCCCTACTGAAACTGAAAAAAATGTGAACGTGTGAAAATAACATCACGCAGTCTGCGATGCTACACAGAAAGCATTATTTTCAACTTTCTATAACAAAAATTATCTAGACTATCACCACAGCAAAATATTTTTGTTCAATTGTATTATGATGCCTGTGGTGCTCTAAAATGAAGGGAACACAATGGAAAACTCTGGGGAAACTGCGGTAACTTGAGTTATCTTTACTATCACAAATAAAAAAAAATAATTGTATCTTCCTTTTCTACTTCCAATTTCACTCCTTCTGAAATCTATTAATAAATATTTAAATTATACAATAAATCCATATACTAGCACTACAAGACAATTGAGTAACACAATATAAAACAATACAATGAACTGTATCGCTGAACCAGCATCTGCTCCAATTCAAATACAGCAAGGCTTTCTCAACCTCATCGGCTGCACGCGTCCCAGAAGCACACGAGCCGTGATTCAAGGTATCTTCTCCTACAACTATTATGGTGAAACAGATACTTAAAAAAATATCTAGTCATTAGGAATACCAATAAATACATTAAGTTTAATAAAAGGTGTTCTCTTCCCACACTGTGCGAGTAAGTTTTCAGACTCTATTAGCGCAGGAGCGACTGGCTGTAGGACGGTGCTCTTCCTGCTCCTTCCCAAGCGCTCGGGGCTGGCCAAAATGAACCTCAGCAGCTCATCAGACAAATCCAACTTCTGTATCCAGCCTGCCTCCCTAATTCAACATTTTAAGCTGGTACATATCTTTGGGGGGGGGGGTGTTGTTGTTTAGTTGGGTTTTTTTATTGTTCTTTGTTTTACTTTATTTTTTATTGCAGCATCAGTACATGACGTCGTGAATTTTTTTGTGTTGCTTAAAAATAACCTGTTTTCCACAACAATATTAAAAACTGTCTCAGTATTGAAGACTGATGACATCGGCCTGAACAAAAAAGCATGCCACAATAGGCAGTGTTCTCTACCAGAACTTCCTTAAAAAAATCTCAAGTCTTTAAACCACAGTAAGATTTTGTGTCAGTCTTTCTACTCCATAAAAGAATTCTAACCAAAGAACCTTCTGGAAAGGAATGAAGTAAATTACAGTGAAATCTCACACACATCAGTGTATGCTGCTGCTGTGATTTACACTAAGAAAAAATGGCAAAACTAAGAAAACTTAGTAATTTTCTTCCTTTATTGGATAATCCAAATCACACAGAGCAAACAGATGCATCTCACAAATCTATGTGCCCATCTGAAATTTCTGGGTTCAATGCTTTTTCTACTCTTGTTTGAAATATAAACATGCTCCCAGAAAAAAGTGACATATCATATCAATCATCTCACATGCCAATATTTTCTATTTCAGCTAAAATATAGCACTGGTTATTTTCATTTCATATGAGGACAAAGCTTGATATGAAGGATACAGAGCAGCAACAGACGGCAAACTCTGGTGGCGTGTCTTTGACTAAGGCTGTATCAAATAATACAGGCCAACAGCTCAGCACAGATCCAGGCTGGGTGGAGAACGGCTGGAGAGCAGCCCTGAGGAGGACTTGGGGGTGCTGGTGGATGAGAAGCTCAACACGCACCCGCAATGTGCACTGGAGCCCAGAAACCACCCCCATCCCCAGCAGCGTGGCCAGCAGGGCATTCTGCCCCTCTTCTATGCTCTGGGGAGAGCCCCCAGTGCTGCCTCCAACTCTGGGGCCACCAACAGCAGAAGGACATGGACCTGTTCCTGGAGCAGGGCCAGAGGAGGCCACAGAGATGCTGGGAGGGCTGGAGCCCCTCTGCTGGGACAACAGGCTGAGAGAGTTGGAGGGGTTCAGCCTGGAGAAGAGAAGGCTCCGGGGAGACCTTGGAGCCCCTTCCAGTCCCTCAAGGGGCTCCAGGAAAGCTGGGGAGGGACTCTGGATGAGGGAGGGGAGCCCGAGGAGGAGGGGAAAGGGTTTGACCCTGGAAAAGGGGAGATTGAGATGAGATGTGGGAAAGAACTTCTTTGCTGTGAGGGTGGTGAGAGCCTGGCCCAGGTTGCCCCGAGAAGCTGTGGCTGCCCCATCCCTGGAGGGGTTGAAGGGCAGGTTGGAGGGGGCTTGGAGCCACCTGTTGTGGTGGGAGGTGTCCCTGCCCAGGGCAGGGGGTGGCACTGGGGGGGCTTTAAGGTCCCTTCCAACCCAAACTATTCTATGATTCCTGGATTACAAGCACCTACGATGAGGGTATGGATTACAAAAAGTCATGTTCTTGAGATCTTCTCCTCCACTTGTTTCATCTATTTACTTAAGTTTTGCCTTTTTGTTTGTGAGCTCTACAGTGCAGGGATTTCCCTCTGCTTCACACAAGAGCACATCAATTGGGAGGTTAGGCGCTATTACAGTACAAATGAAATCTCCTTTCATGATATGCTATAATTTTGATATTTCTGCCTTATTTCTTAATAACAAATCTGGCAATTTCGTTTTTAAATAAAAACCAGATGAAACTACTAACTCTTTTTAAGATCTGTCTCCCTGTTTATCTTTAGATACCATGCAAGACTTGAGTAGGAATCTGCAGATGACAATCAGTGAACAGTGTCACACAAACACACCTGTACACAGAATTTCTCCAATTAACACTCCAGCACCTCACTTGTCCAGAAGCCCTTGAAATCAACTGCATTAGATAAACCACCTAGGTTTTACTTTTGTGAAAGATATGAAACACTTCATTTTTGGGCCTGTCACACTGAGGAGGAAGTTAAGGAGTTATCATTTGTCTGAAATAGTTCTAGAGATCAGTGAATTTTTATTCTTTTTTAAACTGGAATTGCTACAAAACCTTCCACTACAAAGTAAAAGAGTTAATTGTAAGTGGAGATATTGTAGTGAATTACAGCATATGAGGTAACATGTATCAGTTCCAGCATTGTGTGCACGAGTTGATCCAGGAAGAAATACCTGGAAATTTGTATCCCGAGCTTATCCTGTAGCAGCACCCCAAGGAAAGCAGGGAGAGACATGCCGTGTCCCAGCCCGTGAACAAGCCTCCCTACACCTTACCCCACGGGAACAGGCAATGGGGGCAACTAAAGTTTACTGGTTTGCACCAGTCAGATTCGCCTTCACGGTGACAAAAGCATGAATACTCAATTCGCGTGTTGAACAATAACAGAACAGTCTGCCAGTACAACAGGATGAAGAAGAACGTGCTTTTGAAACTGAAGATTTCCTGTAGGAGCACTAGGGATGCGTTGCCTGCCGCCACCTTTCTGGGCAGGAAGGACAGAAATCCACAAACTGGGAAGTCTCCTGCTCACTTTATATATTTGGCAGAGATGGCATAAGTACGATCGTGTAAAGCAAATTAAGATATAGATTATATGTTTTCTATTTGGATATGTGTAATGCAAATGCTTTTGAGCACATTTATATAAAAATGTTAGAAGTCGAGCACAGGTGATAGCCTAAGGCTTTCCACACCAAATATGTACCACAACGAGGATTTGTTAAGAAGGTGATGAGAGGAAAAGTTTTCGGCACCCACACAAACAGAAATCCAGAATTTTTCTAACGCGCCTTCCCTGTTGGCTTCCAGCTGAACCTCATCCGAGGGAAGGCAGCGTCTGGCACCGCACACCCAGCTCCTCCCTCAGCCCTGCCACTTCCCACCCTGCCTGGCACCAGAAAAACCGCCCCCACCTTCTTGCCTTCAGCCCCTTCACCTCCTCCCAGGACAGCCTCCCTCTTGCTCCACCTGGAGACAGCTCCAGCTGAGGACATTATGGGGCCAAAGGGACCCCGTGCAGAGCCGCTCTTGCTCTGCTCTGTGGATCCCACCGAGTGCTCCAACATGGACCTCATACGGGAACGGAGACCCAGTGCTCAGTCCCACCAGGGAGAATCCCACCGAACGCTCCGAGATGGACCTCACTCATATGGGAGTGGGGACCCGGCCTCTGAACTCCTATTTACAAATTCAACGAACAATAAAGGCTAGCTAATTATACAACCTACACAGTATCTATGAGCCATCTGCTTCGCAGATCCAATAGCTAAAGGGCAATTTTATTCACTGCCCACAATTACCACCCCACGGTTGCATAAACAGTAAATACATTAAAAATCCCCCCATCGAGCTGTGATGCAGAAAGCAAGTTTCAGCTCGTACACCTTCAAAGGATATACAATAGGTTCCTCTTTTTCTCTTTAATAATGAATTAATCACAATACCAATCAGAATATTAGATCAGCTATAATGTTGATTTAAGGTTCACAATTTCAGTTAGAATACTTGGATCACAAGTCTTTTATAAGCAAAAGGTCCCACTACGTGGGGGTGGGGGAAGAAGTCTTAATTTTAATTATTCCTTGAAGAATGGATCAATCACTCTCAAGGTAATAACTCACAGTTTTAATTTCTCCATGAAAATAAAGGCATAGTTGAAATGATTTTAAAAAGCCATTAAATGGAAAGTTCACTGGTGTTCAATTCCTAGTGCTAGGTAGGAACTTTGCAAAATGCTATGGGAATCAAAAAAGTGGGGGCCGGGGGGAGGATGTACAAAAGATGGCGATGGAGACATTTTGGAGAAAAATACTAATTTCTTTTTCTTTCGTGACCAAAATATCTTAAAGTTGCAGTAATCACAGGAAAACACATATATATATTAAAAGTATGCCTAAGTTTTTAAAAAATTTCTGTTTAAAAGGCATCACGTTTAAAAACAGTGAAACGCTAAGAATGGTTTTTCCCCAGCTTTTCCCGAAGCGACACTGCCTTCCTTTGCCCGTGGGAGTGGGATGAGATGAGGAGGACTGGAGAGCCAAAGACGGCCACAGGAGCCCCCCGTGAGTGACTTTCCCCGGGCTCTGCACTCGCTGTGGCCGGCGGGAGGAGCGGCAGGGCCAGCAGCCAACTGTCCCAGTGGGGTGACACCGTGCTCTGCAGCCCCCAGCCGGACACCGCTCCTCAGGCAGCGGGGGGCTGGCTCCCCATCCCCACGGGACAGGCCCGTGCCGGAGTCACCTCCCCGACACATGCCCGCTCCACCGCAGAGCACAGCCCGACTGGAAAGGCACGTCCTCCTGCCTCTGCTGGCCGGGAGAGCAATCAAACCTCTGCAAGGTACCATCTGAAGGGCTTTCTCCTTAGGCCTCTCCTTTTAATGATAGAGTCGGGGATTTCATTGTTGAAAATAAATAAATTAATCTACTGTGAAGCTGAAGGAGCCCTTCCTTCTTCCTGAACCGCACGGCATCTCTGCTCTGCTGGGGAGAAAGGCGAGGGAGGTCCTCGGGGCAGCAAGTGGAAGGGAGCAAAGGTCTGGACGCTGGTGCCAGCCACAGAGATTTTAACTGACAAGAAGCTGTGATTTAATTCCGTGCAAGCAAAAGCTTTGGGAAGGTCACCAGAGGCGGCTTTTGGCCGTCCTCGTCCACCTCCTCCCTCCCTCTGCAAAGCTGCCCCAGGCAGAATAAGCGAGCGTTCCGTTTGGATAAAGAGAACGTGAAAAGTTCCCCAATGAATGAGGACACATCATGGGCTCGAGAAAAGGCAGCCGAGAATCAGAAAAGCTACAAAGGGAGACCTGCTCTGTGCTGGCTGCCCCCTGTGAGGCCGGGGGACCCCTCTGTGCCAGCCGTCCTCCCAGCTCGGCCGGCAGGCTCCCGGGGTGCCGTTCTGCCGTGGCACCACAGGCAGCCCACGGCCAGAGGGGCTGCTCCCGGGGGCTCAGCTGTCCTCACCCATCTCCTCGCCATCCTCACTGAGGGTTGAAGGGCTCTACTGCCAGCAGCGTTTGCAGTCCAGGCAGGAACAGCAGCGAGCACTATTCACAAGCCCTGCCCAGAACTCCAGTTGCAGCTCTGGCTTTCTCGTCCCCTGCACATAAACCTGTGATAGCTCAATTCTTTTTTTCCTCCCTGATAAGTAAAGTTTGAACCAGTTCAGTTTACTTTTGGAGTGACAGTACATGCCGTATTCATAGAATCGTCTAGGTTGGAAGGGACCTTTAAGCTCATCTAGTCCAACGATGATATTCATAATGGTCCTCTGTCTTATTCTCACTAGAAAAAAAACCAACCCAACCAATACCTAACCAAAACCTGCAAAAATCCCAGAATTTTGTATGGCACCAACAGGAGTTACTCAGGAGACGCAGATGCGCTTTCTACACAAGATGGCAAACCACCTTCCTTTTGCAGCAGCTTTCACAAGTCGTTTCCCACCAAACCCTACAAATGAAGTTCCTGTTCCAAACTCATGCCCCGCGTTCCTGCCCGCTGGCAGCAGCCTGAACCCACAGAGGGCAGGCACAGACCCGTGCCCCCCAGAACAGCCCCTCAAGTCCCCACCAGGACTGCCCCACCACACCACCCAACACCTCAATTGCTGGTTGGAAACCCCCCACTTACAGGGACAGCCAAGCTGAAAATAGCCCCAAAGGGGTGCAGCCTCTCAAACAGAGCAGTCCAACTTTAACCTAGACTCACTGATGTGACCGAAAATACTACCAAAGTACAAAAGATGTCTGATAACAGGTTGCTTTTTAGAGCTCTTTTCTACACCCTGTTACAGTAACTACGTTCTGGTAAGAAACCCAATTACTCTTGATTACACTATAACAACTTCGTTCAGTTCACTGAGATCCCCAAACTAGTCAGTGCTTTCTTGCACCAGATAAATAATCAGGTAAATGCTTGCAGGACAAGATTCAGAGAACCCCATCTTCTGGAACTGCTTTAGCCTTTCATCTGCTATAATTGTATTTAAATAATCTACATAAAGCGAAGCAGAAGTACATAAAGTTCTTATTTATGTTTCCTGTTTTATTAATATGCGAAGTCTTCCTTCCACTGAGGCTTCTCTCACAACACATGTAGATTTCCTATACTAAACACCTGACACAGGTTACTGATTATGATTACTATTATTTTTATGTGGCACATGCTATCATTCAATACAAAAAAGACCCCAAAATGTATTATAGATCCTATTTTGCTAGCACATGAAGCTGCTATAAAAGAGTAATATATCATATCCCATTGTTTACATCGCGTGACTGCATTCATCTGCTCATTATAAAAGGATCCTGCATTACTATTAAAAAAAGCAAACACCAAAAGCCATGTTACATCATTGACATTTTAAGAAAAATCAGAAGAAATTCTCCCCTTTTATAGAGCACTACCCTCTCACTAAACCTTGCTCCAGCTGTGTTTTAGAGCAGAGCTTCCATTATTATTACTGCTATTTATCCTTAACATCTAACAAAATGAATTTCCATTTTTATTGGAAAAGGCCTATCAGCTGTTCTACCTGAATTAAAAATATTAGTAGCAATTATTTCAGTAGCAAGACAGCACTTCACAAACAATTTAAACAAAAAGAGAAAGTTATTGCAATCTATCTTTTTAAACATGTTAGTTTCACTTGCATGTAATATTGCAATATTTAACCAAGACACTACAGCACGACAGTGCCAACAATGTGCTTCTGCCCCCAAAACACACTCCTCCCATTTTAAATGGGATGGACAAGGCCGAATTAGTGTATCCCCATAAACTAGTCAAGTACTTTTTGTAGGTTCCTGTATTTTTATCTTAGTGAAGACGTTATTTGGCATTTACTTCAAAAATACATGTATTAGTTAAAGAGGGAAATATTATCATCCTTCCCTTCCCATAATCTATAAACTCCAAGTTATGAAAAAACTGAAAAGCTAGTTAATGAAACATTACTACTGCACGTCCAACCACACCTTTTCCTTCAAACAGTCAAATCTCAAAGCAATGACTAATGTAAAATTAACAAGAGCAGGTTATTAAAAAAAGTACAAAGGTCCACGGGCCAAATGGAAGCACTTTAGAAGCACACAGGACTCCTTCAGCGAGCTGTCGATGCTTTCTGAAGCGTTGGTTGGGAGGAGAAAAGGACCAGGGGTGGCTCAATTCCTAAACTATGTTTTTCTGCGGCATTTAGTGTTTCTACCGTCCACAAAAACTACAATCGCACAAACACAATTTGTTGCTGAGGCAGCCTGGCTCCGGAGCCAGCGTTTGCTCTTCCCAGACTCCATTTCCCAGCGGTCCCAGCCCCGCACACGCAGCGCGGCCAGGGATGTGTCTCCAGGGATGCGCTCGCCCGGTGTCAGCCCCCCTGCCCGGGCACAGCCTCCCGCCCGCCGCCCCTCCACGTGTGCCGCCGCCGCACCGGCACCGCGCACCGCCCGCGCCGGCTGCCACCGGGGAGGGGGGAAACCCGCAAAAAGTTACCGGCTTCACACGCGGTGCTCCCCCCGCCCGCCCGGTGCCGGCTGACGGCACGCAACTCCCAGCGCAGCGGTCACACAAAGGTTAAAAAATAAAATAAAATTAAATCCCACGTTTAAACCACGTTCCGGGGACACTGCGAGAGGAACGCGCCTCAGACCGGCGGGGACACGAGGCCGCTGCGGAACCGTGGGGGGGACACAAGCCCGCCGCGGGGCCGGGGGCTGCCCGGCGCGGAGACGCGGGCTCGGGGAGAGCTCGCCGCCCGCCGCCCCCGCCCGCACCCCCCGCCCGCCCGGGAGCGGGTTCCGGCCCGCCCCGCCGACCCCACCGTTCCCCAAAGTTTCCGCCGTGCCCCCCGCCGACCCCGCGCCCTCCGGCTGCGCGGCGCCGCGGGCGCGGCACGGCACGGCAGCGCTCCGGCCCTGCCCGCTGCGGCTCGGCGCGGCTGCCGCCCGCAGCGCCGCGCACCGCCCTCACGGCGCGGCCACGGGCTGCGCATCCGCCGCGGGCTCGCCCCGCGGCCGCGGGAAGCCGGCGCGCCCGGCAGGG